>PVLC010003854.1:0-59100 GCA_004027655.1 Graphiurus murinus | reverse complement strand
ATTTTTAAAAACATGATTTTAGTTTGTTGCTTACTGCAGGCATTGTTCTTAAAGTTTGTTGTTGTTTTGTTTTTTGTGGTACTAGGGATTGAACCCAGGGGCATTCTACCTGTGAGCTACAACTCTAGCCCTACTTTTTATTTTTTATTTATTCATTTGGTACTGGGGATTGAATCCAGGGGAGTTCTACCTCTGAGTTATACTTCTATCTCTTTTTATCTTTTTTATTTTGAAATAGGATCTCGCTAAGTTGCTGAGACTCGACTTGATCCTATTATTCTCCTGTCTCAGCCTCCCAAGTACTGAGATTACAGGAGTGCACCACCATGCCTGGGTTATTTTTTGTTTTTGAAACAAGGTCTCACCAAATTCCTGAGGACCTTGCTAAGTTGCTGAGGCTAGCCTTGAACATGAGATCCTCGTGTCTCAGCCTCCTAAGTACTGGGATTATAGGGGCTCACCACCACATCCACTTGTTCTTAAATTTGAAATAAAAACATAGAATTTTTTAAAGACTTTATAATAAAATAGTAACTTTTATTTCTTATCTAAAAATAGCCTACCATATATTATAGAATCTAAATTCTATAGGACTGTTTTTTTGTTTTGGTTTTTTTGTGGTACTAGAAGTTGAACCCAGGGGCATTCTACCTCCAAGTTATACCCCCAGTCCTATTTTGTTCTTTATTTTGAAACAGGGTCTCACTTAGTTGCAGAGGGCCTCACACATTGCTGAGGCTTGCCATGAACCTGTAGTCTGCCTGGCTCAGCCCCCCAAATACTGGGATTACAAGCATGCGCCACCATACCCAGCTGGGACACTCTTATATAATAAAAGTCTGACCTTTAAGCTTATCTTTTCAAAACAGATGTTAAAGGGTTTCCATGTAGTACCAGTGGTTAGCTAGGGTAGCTTACCTTTCTTAAATTTATTAAGTGCTCATAATATATTACCTCATTTCGTTCTTATTTTTTTAAATGTATGTTAAGATCTTTTTTCATTTCCCAGATAAGAAAAAAGTGGGTTTTTAATAATTTGGCCAAGGACCGATTGACCGATAGCTGGTGAAGTTAGTGAGGGAGCTGGCTCTGAACTCACATCTAGGTACTTCATTTCAAAGTTCATGTCTTAAACATATACTATACTAAACTCATGTGCCCTGTTGTTCTAGAAAAGCAACCATCTTTGACTTATTTTAGTAAGAGATCTGAATCGTCAACTTAGAAACAATTTTTTTGAAAAAATGGCATTCAAATACCAGGAAGCTGTCTTTTGACAACTATGGGAGCTCTGTAGTCTTAAATCTTTGGTTTTAAATGCTTTTAATTTTTACTTGTTTTACTATAGGTATACTGCTCTTTTTATATATAGTATTTCTGTTGTATGAAGCATATTTTATTAAAATCATATTAATAATTTTCCGAGTAAAGAAACTGAAGGGTTACATAGGCAGTGAGAGCTTCCCTTTTGAGTTCCTTCAACTTAAAAAGTTCAACATTTAGCTCTTACATTCTGAAAGGAAGTTTTATGAATATGCCTCCATAGAAATGCAGAGGACTGGTTTTCTTTTGTTTTGTAGCTGGAGTTTCTTTTTTTTTTTTTTTGCGGTACTGGAGATTGAACTCAGGGACATTCTACCTTCGAGCTACACCCCCAGCCCTATTTTTTATTCTTTATTTTGAAACCGGGTCTCACTAAGTTGCGGAGTGCCTCACTAGGTAGCTGAGGCTGGCCGTGAACCTGGATCCTCCAGTCTCAGCCTCCCAATGCTGGGATTACAAGTGTGCGCCACCACGCCCAGCTGTAGCTGGAGTTTCAACCCTAGGACCTTGCACATGCTAAGCAGTGGTCTACCATTGAGCTACACCTGGAGCCAGAGGACCAGAATTAAAAACTGAGAAGAAAACATTGAATTAGAATGCTGACATGCATTTTGGAGGGCACAGTTTAGCATCTATTTGTGCATATCTGTTTCTTGTGGGGAGAAAAGCATTCCAACAAACAAAGGAATCCTACATAGATGAGTATAGCACAGCCCTTCCCCAGGAGAAAGACCAGACTAGTGGAAGCAATAGAAGGGTGTCAGTACTGTTTGATATAAGCAGTTTTATGGATTGAGGCAAGCAGATGAAGGAAGGTATGTGCTCAGGGAAAGCTTCACTGAAGAGGAGATACTTGGCCTGAGTCTTAAAGAGCTTAGCTTTGAGTTTGCACACAGAGATGAGTCTAGGGAGGCATTGTTGGCAGAGGAAACCGCATATGTATAAAACCACAGAAGAACATATTCTTTTTGTTTTTGTACTGGGGATTGAACCCAGATATACTCTATCTCCAAGCTACACTCCTAGGCTTTTTTAGTTTTTACTTTGAGATAGGGTCCCTCAACATTACTGAGGGTCTGGCTAAATTGCTGAGGCCAGTCTTGAACCTGCGATTCTCTTCTCAGCCTCCCAGTTACTGGGATTACAGGCATACTTTATCCAACCCAACTGGATAAAGTATTCATATCACCTTGTTATCAGTGAACCATTGGACAATTCAGATACTAATTTTAAATTACAGAGAAATTGTCAGCAGTTCTGTGACTAAATAATATTTCTCTTGAGCTTTCTTTATATAGAAATTTTTAATTCTATTTTGATTCTTTTTGTTGTTGTTTTTGTACTCAAACATTTGGCCCCTGAAGTATATAAAATACAGTATTTTCAAGATCTGGCATGGATTCAAAATAAATTTGTTTTAGGGACTCTTTCAGTGGTAGAGTACTTGCCTAGCAAGGTCCTGAGTTCATTTCCCAAACTGTAAAACAAACGAGTAAAAGTAAATTTATTTTGTCTGTGGAACATATAAATAATAAAATATATCTGTACTAAGTTTAATATTGTTACATACTTTAAACAGTTATACAGTTATGTCATGCTATATCTATAGTAAGGTCATATCTCAGTTTCCTAGCTGTGGTGGCCAGTGTTAGAAATAAACTTATTAATCTGTGGGAAAGGCATATGGAAATAATACTGTTCTTCAAAGAGGCATAATTTTTTGTCCTTGTTAAGAAAATAGAAGAAAGCCGGGAGTGGTGAAGCACGTTTGTGATACCAGTACATGAGAGGCTGAGACAGGAAGATCAGAGGCTCACGGCCAGCCTTAGCTACTTAATGAGGCTTTCGGAACGTAGTGAGACCCTGTTTCAAAATAAAGAATAAAAATAGGACTGGGGGTGTAGCTCGGAAGTAAAATGCCCCTGGGTTCAATAAAAACAACAACAACAAAAAAAAAAAAAAACAGAAGAAGTAAAGGAAGGAAAGAAAAATATGTAAGTTCTGGGCATGATGCTATGTTGATAATTTATAAATTGAGAGTACTCTTGTTAGAATGTCATTTGTTTTGAATATGTTTATAAGATACAACCTTTTGGTATAAATTTCTTCTTTAAATGTAGCTTTTAAAGTGACCTTGTGACAGTTTTAAGTTTATTCATGAACTGTGTGCCAGTATGACAGATGAACCCTGAGCCACATTACCTGACTCCCAAGTGCCTAGTCATTTTATAAAAAGAAAAAATTCCTAATTTTTATACATTTAACATTTTTTAAATTGTGGTAAAATATACAAGAAAAATTACCATATTAACCTTTTAAAATAAGTGGCCATTTGTTCATTCACACAGCTGTTACTATCACCCCAACCCTCTCCATAGTTTTTTCCATCTTTCTAAGTTGAACTTTCATACCACATAACCATTAAACAGCTCCCAAGCCTTCTCCAATACACCATCTCCAACTCTGCCTCCCATCCTTGGCAATTTCCATTCTACTTTCTGGGTGTAGGAATTTGACTACATTAAGGACTTCATATAATCATATACTTGTCCTTTCATTACTGCCTTATCTTTCTTAACATAATGTTCTTAGGGTTCATCCATATTGTTTTTTTTTTTTTTTTTTTTTTTTTTTGCGGTACTGGGGATTGAACTCAGGGGCATTCTACCTCCGAGCTACACCCCCAGCCCTATTTTTTATTCTTTATTTTGAAATCGAGTCTCACTAAGTTGCGGAATGCCTCACTAGGTAGCTGAGGCTGGCCACGAACCCGGATCCTCCGGTCTCAGCCTCCCGAATGCTGGGATTACAAGCGTGCGCCACCATGCCCGGCAGGGTTCATCCATATTGTAGCAAGTTTTTTAAAAATTACTTTATGAAGCTTGGCGTGGTGGCGCATGCTTGTAATCCCAGCATTTGGGAGGCTGGTTCGCAGCCAGCCTCAGTTACTTAGTGAGGCACTCCGCAACTTAGTGAGACCTGGTTTCAAAATAATAAAGAATAAAAAATAGGGCTGGGGGTATAGCTCAAAGGTAGAACCCCCTGAGTTCAATCCCTAGTACCGCAAAAAAAAAAAAAAAAAAAAAAAATTACTTTATGGTAGTTTAAGGCCAAACAGTATTTTGTTGTGTGTATGTACTACATTTTACCTACTTCACCTGCCAGTAGATGCTTGGGATTGTTTCCACCTTTTGGTTATTGTGAAAAATACTACAGTGAACATGGGTGTATAAGTACTTGAGTCCATCCTTTCACTTCTTTTGGGTTCTGTATCCAGAAGTGGAATTGCCAGGCAGTTTTCCATAGTAGCTGCACCATTTTATATTCTCATCAGCAGTACACAAAGGTTCCAGTTTCTCTACATCTTTACCAATACTAGTTACTTTCTATTGTATTTTTCTATAGTAGCCATCCTGATAGATATAAAGTGGCTTCACATTGTGGTTTATATTTGCATTTTCTTAATGATTAGTGATGTTGAGCAATTTTTCATTTGTTTATTGGTCATTCTTTTATCTTTTTTGGAAAAATACCTATTCAAGTTTGGCTTTTGTCCATTTTTTAAATGAGTTGTTAGAATTCTTTATTGGTCTAGTTATTATAAGATACAGATGTATGAGAACATGATTTGCAAACACATTTTTCCATTAGTGTGTTATCTTTTCACTCTGTTTATTTTGTCCTTTGGTGCATAAAATTATTAATTCGATATAGTCCAGTTTGTTTGTTTTTTTGTTTTTGCATTACTAGAGATTAAACCCAGAGGCTTGTGAGTCAGATGCAGTGGCATATACCTGAAATCCTAGTACATGGGAAACTGAGACAGGAGAATCACAGGTTGGAGGCCTGTGTGGTAACTTAGCAAAACCCTATTTCAAAGTAAAAAATAAAAAGGGCTGCAGGTATAACTCAGAGGTAGAATGCCCGTGGGTTCAATTGCTAGTAACACATACACACACACACAGTCTTGTGCATACAAGGCAAACATTAACAGAATGCCCCTGTGTTCAGTTGCTAGTGTCACACACACACACACACACACACACAGCCTTGGGCATACAAGGCAAACAGTAAACTTAGTTACATCCCCAGCCCATTTTTTTTTACTTTATTTTGAGATAGGCACGAAGTTGCCCAGGCTTGCTTCAACTTGCGATCTTCCTGCTTAAGCCTCTGGAGTAGCTGGGATTATAAAGGCATGCGCCACCACACCTGGCCAGTTTGTTTTTTTCTTCTGTCACCTGTGCTTTTGGTATTGTCAATGAAATAATTGCACCATGTCTGGTGTCATGAAGTTTTTCCCCTGTGGTTTCTTCTGTTTGATTCATTTTGGATTATTTTTGCATATAATGTGAACTAAAGATCCAACTTTATTCTCTGAATATAAATATTTTTTAGAAGTTCTGTTTTTGTCATTTGGGTTTTTGTTTTTATATGTTAATTTTGTTATACACATTTTTTGTTTTTCTGATATCCCAAGAGGAATCTTTAAAAACAGAAGCAAAATAGGAACATAGAGCTTTTATGAAAGTAAATTAGCAATAACATCATCTTAGATACACATTCAGCTTACTGCCTTATATGATGTGTACCTTGTACTTTTGACACTATTTCTTTTTTTTCCTCTAACAGATTTTCTCAAGGTCAGCAACTTGTGACCAAATTAGTGACTGCTCCTGTAGCTTGTGGGGCAGTCATGGTCCCTAGTACTATGCTCATGGGTCAAGTTGTGACTGCCTATCCTACTTTTGCTGCACAGCAGCAGCAGGCACAGACATTGTCAGTGACACAGCAGCAACAGCAGCAGCAACAGCAGCAGCAGCAACAGCAACAGCAGAGCTCCCAGGAACAGCAGCTTCCGTCAGTTCAGCAACCATCTCAGGCTCAGCTGACTCAATCACCACAGCAGTTTTTACAGGTAATATGCCCTATAGGAAACTGTCTCAAACCCATTGATATTTTTTTAATGGAATTAGGCAGTAAATGAACAGATTTTTAAATGATCTGGAAAACCCATAAAAGTCTATTGTACAATTTTAATCTCTAGAAAGATAGAAAGCTTGTCCTGGTTAGCAATTTTTTTTTTTCTTCCCTTACTGAATCATTGGAAGACTTTTAGCCCTGTCATGGGCATACCAGTTATCTGAACTGCTGAATAGAATAAGTGGCCTATATCCTGCACATATCAGGGCACTTATGTAGAGTCTACTTTTTCAGCCTAGGGATTCTGGAATATGAGCAAAGGTCCCTGTCTTTCTCCCCTCCTCTCTAGATACCCATCAAACTTTACACTGCATAGGGAGGGGACTGAAGAGGGATTTCTTTTTCTGCATAGGTATTACCAAATCATTTTTTTGGATTCAACTTTATTAGAGAATTTTTCTGTTATAAATTAATGTCAGTGGCTGGGGATGTAGCTCGGTGGTAGAGCACTTGCCTAGAATGCACAAGGCCCTAGGTTCAATCCCCAGCACCATGAAAAATATAAATAAATATATTAATGTCAGAGGAGAAACACAGTGGAGGTGTAATATATGTCATAGTTAGAACATGGGCTCTAAAGTCAGGCTGTTCTGATATTGAGTCTGCTGTACTGCAGGCTGTGTGACCTTTGGTGGGTTACTTAAATTTGCTAAACTTCATTTATAACATGTAGATGATAATAGTTCATATTCACTGATTTAAAAAAAAAAAAAAAAAAAAAAGCTTGTAGCCAGGCGTGGTGGTGCATACCTGTGATCCCAATATTTGGGGGACAACTTCAGCATCAACCTAGTGAGACCCCGTTTCAAAATAAAATAGGGCTGAGGGTACAGCTCAGAGGTAGAATGCTCCTGGGTTCATTCCCCAGTACCAAAAAAAGCATTTGATATACTGGTCTTCAGTATATCAAATCTAGCCTAAATTCAAATTTGCTCTAGCTAAACCAGGAGAGAAAGAGTTGTATTTCCAATGAGGATACTGAGGTCCAGAGATTGTTCTGTTGATTTCTTGCTAAGGACCCTTAATCTAGATGACTTCTATATTCTGCACATCATTAGATCATGTATGACCTATCTACATGAAATCTTTATTTTTTGGTTAATCTGACTACATTTATCAGCACAGCGGTCATAAGTGACAGCTAGCTATGTACATACTCACTGTGTGGGTGTGGTGTGTGTGGGTGTGGTGCTGAGGATTGAACCTAGGGCATGCTACCTCTGAGTTACACCCCCAGCCCTATTTTATTTTGAAAGAGGGTCTTGCTAAGTTGCTGAGGTTGGCCTCAAACCTGCAGTCCTCTTGTCTCAGCCTCCCACGTACTGGATTTCTAGGTTTGTACCACCATGCCTGGCTTTTTTTTTTTTTTTTAATAATTTCATTAGTGCATTGCAATTATATACAAATAGACAGGCACACAGTTTTTGTCATATTTCCTTCCATATCCTACCCTGTTCCCCCATCCTCCTTCCTCATATATGTTAGTGAAATTGGTAGTACTACCTTCATATATTGCCATAGTATTATTTGAACTGTTTCCTTCCTCAGTTCTCCTTTTTACCTTCCCCAACTCCCTCCCCCAGTCCCTTTCCATTATTCTTCAGGTCCCTCTCCACATTATTTAAAGTTCCTTGTGTTTCCTACTTTCTCTAAAGTTAAAAACCTTGTGTCAAGCGCTGTTTGGTGGAAGGACTTTCATTTAAACTTTGCCCTCATTTTTATGGCATTTTGAAATAATATTAACATTTAATATTTATAAACACTTGATAAAATAGGGACTCTAATATCTATTTTGTAAATGAAAAAACTGAGACCTAGAGAAGTGAACAGCTTGACGAAATCCACATCTGAAGACAGAGCTACCTGAGTTTGAACCCACTGTCTAATCAGAGCCTGTGTTCTCAGCTAGCTTTGCTGCTTAACCAGCAGGTAGACCCGTGTGTGAGCAGAAGGCATTGTCTATTTGATTGTGGAGTATTCCTGTCTCATACAGTCAGACCCATGCTTCAGTTGTACTCTGCTTAGAACTGGGGTCAACAGGACATAAAATGGAAAGAGTATGTGCTGTTTGTCTCAAGACACCAATTCTTCTATACCTTAGAATATCCAGCCCAGATACCTTTGAAAAATAAAATTTTGTTATACTCTCAGAGGAAAAGCCTCATACAGAGAAAAAATAAGAACTTAAGGATCTTGTTCCTTGGACAGTGGACCACTTGAGCAAATCTTTTGTGGACAGTGTAATCGGGTAAAGCAGTATTGTGTAATTTTTTTTTTTTTTAAGACATCTAGGTTGCTCCATGGGAATCCTTCAACTCAGCTCATCCTCTCCGCTGCATTTCCACTACAACAGAGCACCTTTCCTCAGTCGCATCACCAGCAACATCAGTCTCAGCAACAGCAGCAACTTAGTCGGCATAGGACTGACAGCTTGACTGATCCTTCCAAGGTTCAACCATAGTAGCACATATGCTTCCTCTCTGACACCAAAGGGGGAAGGTGATGGCCTATAAAGAGTTGCTCAGATGATCTGAGAACAGGAGGAAAAGTTCCGGCAGTTTCATGAGATACAGTATTGAATGTTCTAGTTCCTGAAATTAGTTGGTAGGGGAAATGCTACCTAGTACTACAGATGTACGTTAAATACCAGCCAGCAGGAGATGATCATAGGGATATAGCCAGTTCTGACAGTGTTTCAGTTGCCCAGATATTTCTTGATGGAAAAAGAGTATATTGCCAAATGTTAAGAAGCTCAGCTATCAAATGACCTCCAGTCAATGAGAAAGGCACTAACAATGTTAGTAGCTTTTAGTGGTTCTGTGCCTGTTACCAAGTGTTACAGAGGACACACCACTGTTATGTCAGGGGTTTGCTTACAATGATGCCATGAAGATAGTCCAGTAGTCCATATCCTCCACCCCTAAGCTCCTCTCCCTTTTCAGATAATGATGGAACAGTAATTTCAGAATGTTGTGTGGGTTCAAATTCTCTGTGTACAGATGCTGCAAAAATATGTATATGTCTGAATGAAGGAGAGAAAGCAAAACATTCTGTATGCTGCATGAAAGCATTATCTCTTTCCTTATGAGTACATTTCATTAGATTTTGACACCATGTACAAACTGATACATCAGCCTCCTTCCTTTGTTTACAACATAATAGTGTTCTATTTACTTTTCTGGGGCACATGTGTTTTTGTTTATGCTTTGGCTATGATGTCACAGTTTGTTCAGTGAGGTATGATGTGCTGCTGGGAGTGGATTTTTTTTTTTTAGGTTAAATTATTGATGCAACAGGATTTTTAAGTTGTTCATAAATATCCCTCATTTCATTATTTTTCAATTATATTTGAAATAGGATTTGCACTGCTTTATTTTAGATGGTTGGGAGTTTGATCACATATTTTGATATATTTCATAGTTGAAATATTTATGTAAATGGTTTTCAACAAGCCTGAAAGTAATTTCAAGAATGTTTCAGTTATAGGAGTAAAATTTGCACACAAAATATTTTAGGCACTTTTTACCATTCTTAATGGTGGGAATTTTAACTTTTCGGATTTGTTGGGATTTTTTTTTTTTAAATCCTTCACAATTTCAATGCTTCTTTTAGTCAGAAATGATTCAGGGTTATTTGAGGGGGAAAAAAAACCCATAGTGCCTTGATTTTAATTCAGGTGATAACTCACCATCTTGAACTTATTGTCTGGTTTCAGTAGCAGTTTTGAAACCTTAGTACATTTTTAACAGCATGTGAGTGCCCATGTCATTATCCTCCTAAGTTCCTATGAAGACTGCTATGAGTCTCTTGGACTGGGGTACAAATAATTTAGAAATAGAAGGTGACAACCTAATATTACTACAGATATTAATGTGATCCCAAAATTGTTTCCTAAATTTTTATCTTCTTTTAAAACTAGTCATTTGAGAATTACCAATAAGTATTTGGTTAGTACAATCTTGATATACCTACAACAAAAGGGTGTAGGAATTGGCCTTGACTTCACTACAACACTGAATAACTCACATGCTTTCTAAACATGAACTAAGATTTCATCTGGCAATATCATATTCTAAAGATAACAAATTCCAACATAAGTTACATATATTAAAAAGGCATGTTTAGATTTTGTGGTACTAATATGAAATTTACAACAATAGAACAAAAGATTAGTAGAAATATTATTATAATATAAAAATACTGAGAAAAGAGAACAAGTGTAATAGTAAATCAAAATAGAACTTTAAAGAAAATGTGTAACAGAATTGAAGTTTTTAAACAGAAAAGGTTTCAATCGGTGAAACCTAATGCAGAATTACTAGATAAAGGGCTCAGGGGAATGCTTAGTTCTCTGTCCTCAGCTTTGCTACCATCCTTAAGGGATATATTGTTTTTCTGTAAAAAACCGTACCTGACCACTATTAAATTAGAAGCTTAATGTTGAAAAAGAAACCAACCAAAGAAAATGGTACCTACCCTTCTATAAAAGAAGTGTGGCTAGATACCAGTTTATAATTAACACATTGTGGAGTTCTTCTACTTAATGATCATCCAGAAGATTCCTGACATTCCCATGCATATTAAGAATAATTGTCAGAATATGTATGTATTTGAGCATACATAGACATGGCAAAATTGATATTGTAAAATACAGCAACAGCATTGCTTTTCTCCCCTTTTAAATTGCCTTTGTCGACCTTATGCCATTCCATGTATATCTGAGTTGTGCCTCATTTATTATTGGCAGTACCTAGTGATAAGGACTTAGCTAACAAAAGCTATGAACTATTATATTAAGTCTTACCCTCTGAGTACCATCCTTAAAGATCATGACCTGTGACTACTATGTACTTGTTCACAGAAGCAAAGCACAAGATAAGCCACAAGAAACTATTTACTTGCTCTCCTACCCCAGCCCCTTTAAATATTTCCAATCTTCACAAAGACAGGAAAGAAAATTTTTTCTTTATAATTCCTGTTCTTCACAACTCATCTTTTTTCTGCATGAAATGAACAGTTGCTAAGTGAGCAGCAGGCTGCATTTCCTTTGCTGTCAGTATGGGGAGTTATGTTGGACAGATGAATCAGTACCAACTGCCTCGGCTGCTTCACCTTGTTTCCTTGTGTTTCTCTTGAAGTTGGGTTGCAGTGCTGGTCCCTGTCCCCTTCTCCATGACACTTGAACATTCAGATGAAGATTAAGCAGTTGCCTGTTATTTATTCATTTCTGTAGCTAAGTTGTTAATTAGAATCCTAAACCTAAATCATGAAAAGATACCAAATAGGAACTCCTTTCAGCTTCTTAAAAGTCTTGCCTTCCCTCTACTTTACTGTCACAGGGATTCAGTTTCTCTTAAAACATTTTTTTTCTTTCTGGGTGACGCTTTTTAGGTAAGAAATTCTGGAGGGAAAGGAAAAATGTTAGCTGTTCTACAGTTAGTTACCTTGCTTTGGACTGCTGCAACATTGGTTGAATCAGTATTGTTTTAAGAAAAAGAAATGAGAACTGCAGGGATTAATAAAGTTGCTGCTGGGAGTATTGTCAAATCAGAACCCAGATACTCAGAAGTACTCCCCTTTTTTCAATGGAAAATAGGGAGGAAAAGCAAATGTGGTGAATGGGAGTTAGCATGTAAGTAAATACTACAGTTTTCAAAATTCCATAGTAAATTCAGGGGGTAATTCTAGAGTGCTGTGCTCTGCTTTGTCACTTAGATGTGACATAGGAATGTACTAGTAATAAAAGAATGCCAGTGATTTTGAATCGTTTACTATAGAATACTCAGTGCAGAATAGTGAAAGTGTTTGAATTCTTTAAATGTGCTGTACTTGTTGGTCATTGCCTTAAAGCAGTCTCTTGAAGTTAGGAGTACTGAAGCAGTCCAGCTCTGTAAAGGGCATTGTGTTGAAGGGAGATGAACCCTTATTCAAGAAGCCTTAGAAAGGGACCCTTAAAATAGTAGTCTACACAGGTGGAAATTCTTTTCAACTGGATATTACTCTTTGTGTTTGGAAATGTTTTCATTACATTGAGGCAAACTTTTTTTTTAAGTGGAATGCAAATCACATTTTACTTTATTTCTACTTTTTTCTATTTCTTCAGTGATTGAAGACTTGTTGATCAACATGTGTGTAAAACTCATTCAAGTCTATAACCTTTCCTATATCTTTGGCCCTGTTCTTAGTCCCACAGAAGTCCACGTCAGAAGGTATAAACACTGGATAATAATATTGCTGAGTGCGTCTAGCCAGTAGTAAGCTGATTGGAACTTTTCAGTGGCAGAGAAGAAACAGCACAAAGGGACTGGACATTTTAATAGTGATTTGGAGAAAGAAACCTTTTAAGTTTGTCTGGATTAGGTGAGCATTCTTCTAAAAGGAGCTTCTGAAGTAATTGCAAAGGAAAAGAGTTGACTATTTTTATAGTATATTTAATATATTTGTATATAATTATGAGTATAGTAGGAACCTTCCACATGCTTCCCACTTTTCTAATTTCCTCCCCCTTTTGCCATAGCCCTAGTATAGCCTCATCCGCATGGGTAATGTGCCTATTGTCAGCCTACCAAAAGATAGTGCTGCTGCTTTTTGAGACAGGTGAGAAAACCAGACTCTCATGCCTGGGGATCCTTTATGGGAAGAATAGCACATACTTAACATACCACAGTCTGAAAGCATCATTTTGAAATATAACAAGCACTTTATTGCAATTATTCATTTTGATAAAGTTTATTATCTTAGGCATTAACCGTTTCTAAAGGATCCCCAAATCATCACTTAGGTGAAATTATAAAATGACACATTTCTGAGAAATGTTTAGATCCAGTGAACCATAGTAGGTTTATGGGAGTGATTTCAAGGTAGCCAAATGAACTCTTCTGTTTTGAATGTGGTGGAATTAAGAGATTGTAGATGCCTAGTTCCATTTAAACACTATTGTAAACCTATCTTGCCTATTGTGTGGACACCAAAAGAGACCAATGAGCCTGTTTATCTTCAGAGGTCTAGGAAAATTGCATCCATGTGAGTAGATGTACAGAACTAATCTAAAAGTGATTGGTAGTACTATTTTAGAATACAGTAATTTCAAGAATTGTTCTGAGTGTTTTAAATGTGCCCTGAAATGTTGGCATGTCATTTCAGCGTTTCCATTTGAATTGCTCTTGTAATATTTTTGCACAAAAAAGGACAGAGAAAAAGATTACTTTGGTTGGAAAGTATAATTTGGTCTTATTTTAATGTCTCTTGTGGAAACACTGGGGATGAATTTTGTTGGTATAGTTATTAATTCAGGATATTTAAAACAGTGTCAAGCAGCTCACAAGAAATTAAGCAAACTTGGATATTTAAAAATTAAAATACTTTGTTTCCATGTGACTGTTTTGCATAGTTTTTTCCCCCATTGTCATAACTTAACACTACATTCCTTTTCTTTCTTAAATAATACTTGCAGGTTTTGTTTTGAGTAATAATATTTTATAAGCTGCCTGGGTTTTCCTAGGGAAATGTTTTTTAGTGTAATAGGATGTAATTACATAGTTTCTGAAGAGACTATTAAGTGAATTGCCATCAACCCCACCAGCAAACACTGAGGTGCTGCACTAAATGACAATCAAAATAGTATTTATGAGAGTTTAGAAAGTGTTTGAAAGAAACAATTGCTTTGACAGCAGTTCTCTGGGTTTTTTGAATAAAAATGGCTAAATGTATTTATTTATATGTTTAAATATCTGCATTGTTTTCTCATCAGTGATCTCAGTGTCATGTATTTAATTTTGGCTTTGTGTTCTGTTTTGCATCATCTTGTACTTGGAGAACTGGCTCTTCCTTGGGGTGGCCGCCAGCCCTCCTGAGGATTCTCCACTAATCAAATCTGATTCCCTTGAGGACAGCAGTGGAGGGCCCAAATCCAGATGCCCCTGCACTTCCCTCCTGTTCCCACTTAAGAAAAAATTTTAAAGGTAACTACTCTCAACTCTGCTTTTTCACCTTAGCTCCAGTCTTTTTCTAGGTTCACTTGTTGCCTTCTGTTTCGTATGATTAATTCCCCAACACAGCCAAAGGCCAGAATGGCAGAACCAACGGCACACATGGCCTCACACTGTCCATTTTGGGAAGTGTTGCAAAACAGCATCCTCTAATGGCTGTTATTATCATATCCATTTTACAGTCCTTAAATATGGATGAAACTATGTGTACACACACTAAAAAGCTACTACAAAAGTTTGCTGTCTTTATATAATTGTAGTGTTGCTTGGTCTTTTCAAAACAAAACAAAACCTCCATACACAGCACTGTCCAATAAAGCAGTACGTAAACATTTGAAGCCTAGGTATTTGAAGATCCTTCTTGCTCACATGTGTTGGAATATAATCCTCCACTTTTGAGCTCCCAGAGTAGCTCCGGCATCTCATCAGCTAGGTGATAACACACACAGGGATTCCCTCAGAATGGTCATATATATGCATCAGCCACAGGTTGGATTTAATAATGTAAAAAAACATTTAACTCTGAGGGTTAAATTGAAGATACACCATTTTCAAATGTATTCTTTTAAATCTCTGAGGAAACAAACTGTGACATCGCTTTAAGAAATGACATTCAAATGTTTCATGTTTTTGAGTTGGCCTGTACTGGTGCAAGTTCACTGCTGGCAATGGGTGTGCCAGTACTAAGAAGGCAAAATGTAGAAAGAGCTGTTATCTTCAAATTGATGTATGTTATAAGTAGACAATCATCTTCAAGCAAAAAACTATCCAGGAAATGTCTCTTTTCTTTTTTAAATAGAACAGCTGTAACTTAAACCATTCTAGAATTATTTTGAAGTCTATTTTACCATGGTTTAAGTTGGAAAAGGGCCTCAGTATGGCACTTTCATATTTATTCTATGTAAAGACTGAAGCCCAAAGACAAGTTAAAATCAGTGCTGTATTGAAACCAGTTAGTGCAAAAAAAAAAGGTTTTATCTTTGTAAATTTTTAATTGTTAACATCAAGTTGGTAGTTGTAAAAACATACACCAAATTCTTTCTAACGTTCTGTGTGGTTCTTAGTGTGCTGTTCTTGACATTGCTGTCCTTACTGCTTGGTTCTTGGTTTTAAAATAAAAAAGTAGATGTAGCTCATCATTCTTACTTCCAAGAGTGGAGCTATAAATGGCTACTGATCTTGAGATAAAGCAGACATTTAAATGAAGTCCAAATCAATTTACATAAATCAGAATGGCATTTTTCAGGTATTGTCTTCTGCCAAAATCCTGAATTGCATATAAGCATGAATGGTTTCAACGGTGCTATATTAGGTTCTCTGACTTTCATGAGCTATGTTTGGAAATACAATATTGTATAAAATATGTGGATCATTTTGTTACCAATTTAATATTGCCATTTTAATTTGGTGTTGTAATTGGTTACACTTGTTTTTCAAAGCTATTCTTTAAGAAATCAAAATGTGTTATTAGCCTACCTCCACTCAGGCCTCTTGCTGTGTGATCATTTTTCCAGGTTATGATGTGCATAGCTTTTCAAGTCTACATGTACTATTCTAATGCTCTTTCCCATAGATTCTTGTAATGTACTCAGAACCTAGAATTATAGCAAAAGAGCCAAGCAGTAGCATTGTGGGGTTTTTCTTCTTTTGGTAAATGTAAAAATAATTAGATCCAGACTTTGTTTCCTTCTTCAATTTTAAAAATAAAAAATACCTCAGTGCTCTGTTTTTTAGTATCACCTGCATTTCTCCAAAAGTAACACCTGCTTTATGTGGCACATAACTTGTAAGAACCACATTTTGGAGTTTAAAGAAAGATTATTAAATATTTTAAAATCACTGACAATGACATTTTTCTTTCTTTTATTCAACAGTGGAGCGTAACTTACACTAGCATTTTTTACCTTGTAGCTTGGGTCTGAATAAGCAGTCTCTTAAGTAGTCATGTCATGCCACAAGATTGTGGTGATTCAAAAGCTGTGCTTGTTATTCACATATTAAGCTAGTACTAGGACCAGGCGACCTCGTCTGTCAAGTTCATCAGTTTATGCTGGCGATCAGCTGCTTCCCACAAGGAATTGTCCTTTCTGTTCTTAGAAAAGAAATACTGATGATAATTCCTCATTCTTTTTATTATAAATTAAGGCAGTAGTAGGGGTGTAGACCGCTGAGTGAAGGTGCACTGTGGGGATGTCGCCTGAAATTCCTTTGTCTTAATTTATGAACATTGTGGTACACATGGTTTTTTGGTAGTAAGACTTTTCTTCATCTATCTTTTAGGTTTCTTCTTCATTACTTAGCTGTCCTTCCCACAGTAATTATGCAGAACAATGTTAGGTGATTAACTCAGTTCTTTCACAAGTTCCTCAAGTTACAAATTACATCATGGACTTTTGTAGTAGCTCAGTAAACCTGAATTGCTCTGAATCTGTTATATTCCACCCAAGGAACACGGAGGTATTTGGATAGAAGACGATCTTTCAGGTTTAGAGGGGCTATAATGGCAGTGTTGCCCCCTATATTAGAATATAGAGAGCAGCCTGTATGCTGCTTGGGTGGAGTAGTAAAGTTCCGTTGTACTTGGTTGCCGGCAAGGGAAAGCTGTCTTAGCATAATGAATGACTGCAGCCTCTGGGACATATGGTGGGGTCTGACCTTGGGTAAGTTTTTTTCTTAAACCTTGTATTAGTACCTACTACCTCATATAACTGTAGAAGTGAAAATAGTGCTTCCAAATAATACCTGGCCCTTACTTAGCTACACAGTCTGGTTTTTACATCTTACTTTAGAATTGGTCTATAAATAGTAACACTTGTATGATAAGTTAGAAAGATAATGAATGACTTGTATAGCACAAAGAAAAACAAGCACCAGTGATACTACTTTTATTTACATTGTATCCATGTTACATTGTTTATTCAATATAGAAAAAATATGAATACATTCATAGTATTCTTTTTTAATTTGGTAATTCCACATTGTCAAATATTGACTATTTTTATATTGGGTGTCCTACCCAATTAAAAGAATGGACCTAGCAAAACCAATTTTTATTGCATCATGTTACTGATATAATAGTAATACTTTATTTGCCTCCTTTTTTAAAACAACCTAATTTTGAAAAGACTTCTGATTAAACTACTGCTTACTGGCTTAGGGAGGCATTTTAAAAAAAACAGAAATTCATTCTTTCCCCCAAAGAAATTTTTAAGGTGAACATTTGAAAATGCCTCAGTGAGCCAGATGTGGTGGCACAAGTCTATAATCAATCTCAGTACTTGGGAGGCTGAGACAGGAAGATCACAGGTTTGTGGCTAGTCTCAGCAACTTAGCAAGGCCCTCCACAATGATGAAACCCTGTTTCAAAATAAAAAATAAAATAGGGCTGGGGGTATAGCTCAGAGGCAGAATGTCCCTGGGATCAATCCCCAGTACCACAAAAATTTTTAAAAAGAAAAAGAAAATGCCTCAGTGACCAAGGAAAATATATTCCTTATAAAAGGGTCACACAGGGGAAAAAAAAATCAAGTGGTAGACCCCACTGCACAATGGTTCCACATATAACAAAACAGAAATAGGAACCTAATACATAATTAAGCTGGAAAAAAAGGTCCACACCTAGAAGGGTTTCTTTTAAAAATCCATTTCACGAATATAATTAATGATTCTCTCTTCTGGACATAATACTTTCATTAAATGGGTCAAACTCACAAATCATTGCTACAAAATACAGTATTTCCATCACTTTTAGTTGTACACTATGTACAGAAGAACAAGAGTTACCTATCATATACTAAATACAGGTTAAAAACCAGAATCAGGACTTATAAATAGTGCAGAAAATGCAAACGCCAAAAAAACAACGCCTCCTATGATTGTCACTGGAAGAGAAGAGAAAAAAAGTTAAGGCAAAATTCTCCTACCCTCTGATACTTTACAAACAATATTATGAGGGAGCCAATGAAGTTGCTTATTCTTCCAATCTAGTAAACTATCCTTGAAAACCCATTTATACAGCAAAGAATAACGCTAAACATTCCTGACTGAACAGTAACTGTATTTTCTAGCATTGTTTTGAGATTGAAACAGTGCTGACAACCAACAGTGGAATTATAATTCAACATAAAACCCAATTATAAGAGAATGTTCAACAATTTCTAACAAAGAGTATCTTAGATCTCAATTATAGCTGCATAGGAAATTTTAAGCAGTATCAGTATATATGATCTCCATGTATGATTCTCAGTCTTAGTCCACATAGTGACTTTCTTACGGGGTTAGAAAATATGTTAACAAAAAGCTACTACAAATTCCATGTTTTAGATGAATTTGTATTTTACTGTCTACCCACAGGGAAAGCAGTCTGAGTTTGCAGTAATGCGTAATACTTAGGGTCTCTACGAAGTGATAATTACAAAAGCCAAGTATATCTTAGAAGAACTTAATCAGAGCTAACACCCTATTTCTAATCTCTTGGTGACTAAAAAGAACAAATGATGTTTACTTTTAATTAAAAAAGAAATAAAAACATACCAGTTCTGACAGAGATTTTTTGTGCTATCATTCGTCCTCCAATTACTGCCAATCCAGTGCACAAGCAGTGTCCTACTGTTCCACCCACTGCAACACCATAGGGATCCTGGAAGCAAAAATTAACTAGCATGAAGTTGATGATAGTTTGAAACCAAGGTTGAAACTGCTACTTGAGAAAGGTAACTATTACAAAGCACCAAAGATGGCAGTTGGGGCTGGAGGTGGGGGGAGGGGTCCATAATTCTAAAAATTCAGGTGTATTGTAACTTTTTAAAAGGTATAATGGCTGCTGGAAGGAATATGTACCTTAGACCTAAATGTAGAAAAAAACTATAGTATGGCTGGGCTTCCTAAGAACAGAAACTCTGCTCCTTATTCTCCATGCTTTTAGCTCAGTGCTAGAAGAAAGTATTCATCCAGTAAATACAAGTTGCTGGAGGCAGAAATTGGGGGGAATCAGTGACGGTTTTTCAGAAAAGGTAGCCCTGAAGAATGAGCAGATCTGGGCATGGTAGTGCATGCCTGCAATCCCAGTACTTGGGAGGCTGAGACAGGAGGATCACAAGTTAGAGGACAGCTTCAGCTAGTAGTGACTCTCATCATGTTTCAAAATAATAGGGCTGGGGGTATAGCTTAGAGGTAGAATACCCCTGGGTTCAGTCACCAGTAAAACACACACACACACACACACACAAAATGAGCAGGTGTTAGCAGAAGACCTGACTTTGTTTGGTGGGGGAAGTAAGATGTTAAGTGGAAAGCAGCAGGCCAGCAGTAAGAGACAACCAACTCTACATCTCCAGAGAGCCAGTGAAGTATCTGGCATGACATGTAATTCTCTAGATCATGGTTACACTGATGTGATAAAAAGGAGGAACAGATTAGTGAGGCCCTCCGCAACTTAGTGAGACTCTGTTTCAAAATAAAGATTAAAAAAAAAAAACAGGGCTGGGGGGGTATAGCTCGGAGGTAGAAGGCCTCTGAGTTCAATCCCCAGTACCGCAAAAAAAAAAAAAAAAAAAAAAAAAAAGCAGAGAGTTTGTGGGTCCTGAAAGAAGTTAAAAGTGAAGGTCAAGAATGAGTTGAATGAGTATGATAACCCTGAAGAGAAGGCTATTGCTAAAAGCAACTTTCAAGGAACAATAGGTGAAAAGGAATCCAAAGGAGACTGAAAAGGTAGCCAGGCAATTCTCTGTTTATTCCTGTCACAGCCATGCCCTCAGACTGAGGGAAGGGGAAGAGTGGCATTTGGAAGAGAACTAGAACTGAGGAAAGGGTTTGTCTCCCTAAAGATGGGGGTGGGGGTAGGGCGGGGTGGGAGGGAATATGCAAGCTAAAAATGCTCACAAAACCAGGCTCAGAGAAAGGTGAAGATTTAAGCTATTAGGGGGTGAAGGAAGGGGACTGCCACTGTTATAGGTGGAAATGAAGAAAGGCATGGTGGTGCATGCCTGTAGTCCTAGTACTTGGGAGGCTGAGACAGGAGGGATTGCAAGTTCAAGGTCAGCTTAGCAACTTGGCATGGCCCTCAGCAACCTAGTAAGACCCTGTTTCAAAATAAAAAATAAAATAGGGAGTGTAGCTCAGAGATAATACCCCTGGGTTCAATCCCAAGTACTACCAAAAAAAAAAACCAAATTAGGTAGTTCTTGAACGGAGGATTTTCCAGTCTTTTTTAATCGGTGTGCTGAGTCTTTTTTTTTTTTTTTTTTTTAAAGGGCGGTTATGTTATGACAAGTATTACATGAAATCCAATTTGGGAACATTAGATTACACTGGAAGCAGAATAAGTATTGCAAGGCAAAATGGAGAGAACTAGGCTACTACATAGATTATACAAAAAGAAATATTAAGGGAACAAAAACAATTAGTTCTGTCCTTTAAGAGCTCATTAATTACCACTGAAGTGCTGGCTGTGTGGCAGGGTGGCTAATGCTGAGTGCTGTGTCAGGGGCAGTGCTAGATACCATCTGCACGTGTAATGTACCTATAGAACCATCCACGAAGGAGATCTAGCCTCACTTCAGATGAAACACAGGGAGGTGTTGTAACGTCACACCAGACAGATCAGGTGGCACGTGCCGTGCTGCCAGAATGCAGTGGACCAGTGTGTCCTGCAGCCTTCCCAAGTCCCTGTGCAACTAAGGAGTTTGTAGGAGAGCCAGCCCCTATCACCACGTGGCCACTTGAAGTCCTAATTCTTACAAACTGAAAGTCAGTAAAGGGTAGAAATCAAGGATACAGGGTACAGCCAATAAAAAGTTTTATAGGAATCATATGAAAAATGCAATTCTTTTTTTGTTATTTTTTCCCTTCCTTCCCAAAATACAGCATTTTTGAGGCTTCTCTAACAAAATATCCTCTCTCAACTATCTTAGTAATGGCCCTCAAGATGCTTTATATATATATATATATATATATATATTTTGTGTGTGTGTGTGGTACAGGAGATTGAACTCGGGCATTCTACCTTCGAGCTACATCCCCAGTCCTATTTTTTATTCTTTATTTTGAAACCGGGTCTCACTAAGTTACGGAGTGCCTCACTAGGTAGCTGAGGCTGGCCTTGAACCCAGACCCTCCAGTCTCAGCCTCCCAAATGCTGGGATTACAAGCGTGAGCCACCATGCCTGGCAAGATGCTTTATATTTTAAACTGCAATCTATGTTAAGGAACTTGTTCTATAATTTGATACAAAAACAGATAATATCAGTTAAGATCAAGAAGAGTAAAATAAAGCTTTGTTTTGGCAAAATCGAGGGAAGAGGTCTCAGCAAGATTAAAAAAAAAAGCAATTAAATCTGGATACAAGGACCTTAGACCAGGAATAGAAAGTGGGCTGCTAATGTGGGGGAGTGGCAATATGGTTAGATGGGGAAAAGTCTAGCATGGGAAGGAACTGCTGGCCAACGACACTGTCCAGTGTTACTTGAGCGAAGTAATATGTTCAATTTTATATTAAAAAGTCTCCTACCAATGTCACTCACCTCTCTAGCTGCCAGAACAATTGTAGTGAGTTGAGAGCGATCTCCCCATTCTGCTAAGAATGTTAACGTAAGAGCTTGTACAAAAATGGGTGAAATAAAATGCAGCCACTTTTTCTGAGGTATCGTTGTGCTTGCACCCGTTTCAACATCTCCTGGTCCATTTAAGAGTTTCGTTCGTTGAAACTAAAAAAATGACATTTATACTAGGAATCAAACCAAAACAGCACAAAATAATCTTTATTTTAAACATTTTAAAATTCTATGGAATATGTTCCATCCAAGGAAACCAAATTTATGTGACCTTAATTCCCCTTTAAACCATTGATTATCACTATATTCTCAATTCTGTTCATCCTCAACAAATGAACCAAACGATATTTATCAATCAGCTTGCTATCCTAGATGCTACGGAAGAAACATGTACGATTATAAAATACAATTCCTGCTTTTCAGGAGCTTACAGTTAACTCATGAAGGAACCTGCCATGTTCAGTAGTCATCTCTGCTTCCTTTCTCTGTCACATTCACATTAATCCAGAATCCTATCACAGTCAGCTTTAAGAATGGAAAATGAACAAAACAAGCTATTTTTGTATAGCCCAGACATTATCATACAGATGTGACCACCAAAAAAACCTCTGGATAGTGTTTATTCATCATTTGAGTGCCTTTTTAGCCCAGTTTAACAGTGTGATGACTTACTTCTTCATCTTTCTTCTTTAATTCTGCTTGAACTTCTTCCAATTCCTCTTGACCCTCATCTGGGCTCATCTTTAAGCCTTCCCGAAGCATTCTAATGCCAAAAATGGCAAATAATGCAGTTGAAACATAGTATGTGTACACCCTGGGGATGACTGTAGTGGCATAGCCAAACAGAACTGCAAGAAAATGCCAACAGTGTATCTGGTTAATTGGTATGTATCACAACCAACCAAAGACACGGTTAACTTCAAGAAATAATGTACCACTGTTAAAGGAAAAATGGTTTCCATTAGAAACTACTATCAATTGACCATAAATATTTCCATTTCTTTGCCCTACCACAGCTTACTAAGACATCACTGGCCCAGTTGGGGATGGCATGTCTTCCACAGTGACCTTGCCTAAGATACTGACTTCTCCTCTTGACCTGTGTGGCCAGGGCCTGGCTCATCACCTATGCTGTATAGGGCATAGCATGTAAGGTAGATTACCTTTGATGCTAAGAATCCCAAGGTTTTATAACGTGGAAGCCACACGACTTTAATATGTAGGTTGTATTTCTTAATCACAAATCTTTAAATTACAAACTTAGGGTGAAGAATCATGTCAAGATTCTCACATATCATGAATCAAACTCTGCTCCTTTTTAACTACTTAAAATAAGTACATCTTAGAAAACAAAGTCCCACATAGCTGTTTATACACACATGAACACTACACAAGCATCTATTTTCTAGCTGTCCACTGAAAATCCAAAAAACAAAGCCCACTTTCCACTCAGGTCCTGCCAATAAAAGTCTCCTCAAGGAGACATTTAAAGAAAGAAATGGCCGATTCCAAGACTAGGCAGAGTAGGTACAAGAAGAACCTGCAACATCTTATTATACCACAAAGTAAGGAAGGGGAGGAGGGAGAACAACAGAAGCAGATAGGAGTGGTAGTGCACACCTGTAATCTCGGTTCTTAGGAGGCTGAGGCAGGAGGATCACAGATTATTCAAGGCCAGCCTCAGCAACTTAGCAAGACCCTCAGGAACACAGTTAGACCCTGTTTCAAAATTTAAAAAATAAAAGTAAAAAGGCTGTAGGCGTACCTCAGAGGTAGTATGGTCCTGGGTTCAATCCCCAGTCCAAAAAAAAAAGGATAGAAGCATGTCACAAAGACATCAGGGACAGCTAGAAGAAGCTCCCACTAGCTAAACGAGACAATGTAGTCAACAAAACAATTTTATAAGTATAAACTGTAGGAAAAGTAATTAAAAGTCTATACTGATAGTAAATAGGCAAATAAATGGGACAGAAAGGAGAACACCTGCTTACAGTAGAATGCCAGAGCTCAGTGGTAAATGTGGAACAGATAGTGGACTTAGAATGTCATCATGGAAGAATCAAGCTAAATCCATGGGGAAACTGTAATAAGGAACAGGGTATTTGTATTGTCTTAAAGTGTCTCCCTACAGATTGTATATTAGTCACAAAGAAAAACAAAGTTAGTACACCAAAAAAATCTCGAGTGGGTGATCAAAATTAACATACCACTGAGGGAAATGGACATTGTGTGCTTCCAGATGGGATACATGGACAGAATATCACCTAAGCAGTTTTACAGTCAAAATATATATAGCCTCAGTTTATCATGAGAAAACATAAGACAAAGACAAAAATGAGGAATAGTCCATGAAGGAGTCCATGGAGGGACACTGTGTTCTTCAAAAATTGATGCCACAAATCAAGAAAAGGCTATGGATATATTTCCAATTATAAGACTATAAAAGATAATAAACACTGAGTGTGGTAGCACACACTTATAATTGTAGTACTTGAGGGGCTGAGACAGGAGATTCCGGTCCAGCCTCAGCAACTTAGTGAGACCCTGTTTCAAATAAAAGGTTATATAAGGGGTATAGCTCAGAGATAGAATAACCCCTGGGTTACATGCCAGTACCACAAAATAATCATCATCATCATCATCATCAACTAAATCTAACACCTGACCTACACTGGAGCCTGTACAAGACAGAAAAACACTGTTATAAGAATACTGTATTGGGAGGCTAAGACAGGAGGATCACAGGTTTGCAGCCAGCCTCAGCTACTTAATGAGGCCTCCTGCAACTTAGTGAGACCCTGTTTCAAAGTAAAGAATAAAAAATAGGGTTGGGGATGTAGCTCAGAGGTAGAATGCCCTTGGGGTTCAATCCCCGCTTCTGCAAAAACAAAAAACAACAACAAAAAAAGTATTGTAGCCAGGTGTGGTGGCACACACTTGTAATCCCAGTACTTGGGAGGCTAACACAAGAAGATCACAAGTTCATGGCCAGCCTCAAAAATAAGGATATTGCTAGGCCAGGTGCAATGGCCCATGCCTGTTATCCCTGCTACTCAGGAGACTGAGGCAGGAAGATCACAAGTTTAAGCCCACCCTGTGCAACTTAGACCCTGTTTTAAAAAACTAAAAAGGACCAGAGAGGTAGCTCAGTGGTAGAGGGTTTGCCTAGCACTGCTAGGCCCTGGGTTTAATCCCCAGTACCAACACCCACAAACACTGCTAGTTCAACTGACAAAAACCAAGGATGGTAAAGTACTATATATTTATGTCTAACCTATACATATATAAATTAGGTTGTGTATATGTATACATTATATACATATATATAGAAAGAGAGAGAATGGCATTTTAATAAATTTCAGGAAAACTTTTTGGTGTACTTGATAGGTTTCAAATTCTCTGCTTCCAGCAAAACTGACAGATGACTGTACTGATCTATCAGCTGATAAATCATTAATCATCTTTTTTTTCCTTTTTGGTGTTACTAGAGATTGAACCCAGGGGTGGTCTACCACTGGGCTACAATCCCCAGATGTATTTTATTTTTTATTTTGAAAAAAGGATTTCACTAAGTTGCTGAGGCTGGCCCCAAACCTGAGATCCTCCTGTCTCAGCCTCACAATTATTGGGATTACAGGTGCAAACCACCAGGCCTGACTTAAAAATCATTTTTTATGACAAACCAGTTTGTGATTTTTAGCACTTAAGAGTTTTGAACTGAGTAGCATGGCTATAAGACTTCTAACAATCTATGTATGTACATGAAATAAAATTTCCTAGCTTTTACATCTATTTTTTTTTTTTTTCAGGATCAATGCTGATGCTTAACCCTACTTCATTCTAGGAATAATATTCATCCACAGACATGAACAACTAGAAAAACAGCCCTATCATAAAGAAATACACTTCCAATTTTGGAAAAATGTTGTTATTTAAGTTTGTGATAGATTTACTTTGGTCAACTATACACTAATAGTAACTATAATAACTCAATGCATAAAGTTAAACATTTAGCCAAGTGTGGTGGCGCATGCCTGTAATCCCAGGACTTGGGAGGCTGAGACAGGAGGCTCACAGGTTCACAGCCAGCCCTTTAGTGAGCCTTTCCACAACTTAGTGAGACCTTGTTTCAAAACAAAAAGAATAAAATAGGGCAGAGGGTATAGCTCAGAGATAGAATGCCCTGGGTTCCATCCCCAGTACCACACACACACACACACACAAAAGTTAAAACATTTAGAGAATCAACAAAAGAAATTTTCAACATCTTTCAAAATTCATATCATGCATGTTTTATTGCAGTGTATATGGTAAAGTGATCCATATCTTTTCAAGCAAAAATGTATTATCATTAGGGTAAAATTCAGTGAAGAAAGTAAATGAAAATAATTATAGGAAGAAAAAAAAAGAAGAATTTCCAACTGTCAAGAGTTTATGGTTTTTTTCAAAGGAATGATGATAGTTATCAAATTGTAATGCTATTTAGATTTCACTGGTATATTTTTAAACACCATAGTTTTTTTGTTTTGTGGTACTGGGGGTTAACCCAGGCGTGTTTTACCTCTGAGGTATGTCCCCAACCCTATTTAATTTTTTATTTTGAAATAGGGTCTCACTAAGTTGTGGAGGACCTTACTAAGTAGCTGAGGCTCGCCATGAACCTGTGATCCTCCTGTCTCAGCCTTCCAAGTAATGGGATTACAAGCGTGCACCACCATGCCCAACTTAAACACCATACTTTTTATTTTATAAAATATGTCAGAAATTAGGCTTCTGCAACTCCTTAAATTTGCAATGAAAAATTTTAGATAAATTTCATTGTGAGAGGGGGTACATACTTTTTCAAAATTATTTCTGAGAATACACAAGGAAAAGTTTGCAGACCACTGATACCGACTATTTTAAATGTTACAGGTGAGCGGAGCACTATGGCACACTCCTGCAATCCCAGTACTTGGAAGGCTGAGACAGGAGGAGCAAAGAGTTGAGGCCAGTGTGGGGTAACTTAGTGAGACCCTGTTGCAATATAAAAAGGGCTGGGGATGTGCCTCAGGGGTAGAACACCCTGGCCCAATCCCCAGTACCCTCCACACATGTGGGCACATGCATGTACACGCATACACACGCATACACACACACTTTCTGTCTCTGTGCACATTTCTCTCTTCACCCTCACCCTCACCCTTTCCCCTCCCTCTCCTCTCCTCTCCTCTCCTCTCTCTTTCTCTTTCTCTTTCTCTCTCTCAGGGCTATCAGCACCACAAGAAAATGGATGAGAGGACAGAGGACACATTGTACCAACTCACTGAACTCAATACACAGAAAAAGCAGAGAGCTGAGTCATGTTCCAGAGCAGGAAAAGGGGCATAGCAAGAGAGGACCATTTTCTAACTATCCTCAAAGTGGGAAGCTTCAACAGTAGATCCCTCTGACACTGTTCAAACTCATTCCAAAGAAATGATGTCATCATTTGCAACTCTCTCCATTTTCTATAATCAACATTTGCTTCAAAAGAGAAAATTATGGTTTACTGTAAAATATTAATAATGACCTTACTAATTTCCAAAATGTGAAAAGAATTCAAATTATTATTATTATTATTTTTTTTTTTTTTTGCAGTCCTGGGGATTGAACTCAGGGGCATTCTACCTCCAAGCTATACCCTCAGCCCTATTTTTGATTCTTTATTTTGAAACAGGGTCTCACTAAGTTGCGGAGTGCCTCACTAGGTAGCTGAGGCTGGCCGCGAACCTGGATCCTCCGGTCTCAGCCTCCCGAATGCTGGGATTACAAGCGTGAGCCACCACGCCCGGCTTCAAATTATTTTGTTAAAAAACTCATTTATGTTAATAAAGACATAAATTTTAATAGGCATCCAGGCACCAAGTAGCCAGAAACAGAACTTTTCTTCACTTTAAGAAATGAATTTCATGATAAATCTAAGGAACGCTGAGGGGAGAGAGGTAGCAAAGCACTCTAAATAAAAGATCTCATGAATACATACCATAACCCATGAGGTAGGAGTTATTACTATCTCCACTTCACAGATGGGAAAGCTAAAGCTCAAGAGCTTAACTTGTCTTTAGGCTATTTTGTGGCAAGTCAAACTCCAACCCAAGTCTGGTTCACAGAAGGAAATCTCACTACTTTCCACCAAACCACGTGGTCTAGCTTGAGACAGATTCTGAATCAGGTTAAACTTTGTTCAATTACTTTAGCATTGACTTTCTAATGATGTAATGTTTCATATAATTAATGTTTATAAACTAGTAAATCACCAGGTGTAGTGGTACATGCTTGTAATTCCAGTACTTGAGAGGCTGAGACAAGAAGATTGCAGGTTCGCAGCCAGCCTCAGCTACTTAGTGAGACTCTGTTTCAAACTAAAGAATAAAAAATAGGGCTGGGGGTGTAGCTCGGAGGTAGAATGCCCCTGGGTTCAATCCCCAGTACCACACACACACACACACACACACACACACACACAGAGTAAATCAAATATTAACACACACAGGAAGTCCCTTACCATAATGGGAAAGGAGAGCTTAATAAAACAATAAACTGTGAAGTTATTTCAGTTATTAATTACCTCCCAAATGTCCTTCAGTAGGAAAATATGTAATTCTCTGTGGTTTCCTGGATTCTATTTCTAAAACATTAAATATAGATAAGCTTATCTAGACTGAAAAGAAAAAGCTAAAATAGAATAAAAGGATAAACCACTGAATAAATGACAAAGTGTATGTACGTTGACTGTGAATAGTTAAAATTTTCATTTAAAGCCAGGCATAGTGGTGCATGCCTGAAATCCCAGTATTTGGGAGGCTGAGACAGGAGCATCACAGGTTTGAAGCCAGACTCACCAACTTGGGGAGGTCCTCTGCAACTTAACAAGACCCTGCTTCCAAATAAGAAGTAAAATAAAGCTGGGCTTAATAAAAAATACAACTTGGGTTTTAAAAATGTATATACTAAAACCATTTGCTGTTTACTAAATTATGAAACATAAACCAAATTCCAGTATAACTAGATGAATGATTCAGTGACTCAGTGCCACACATGTCATTTTCCCCTTCATTCATTCATTCAGCAAACTCAGCGCACTCACCTGATAAGCAGGTCATCAGGGCCAAGGCCAGCATAGCACCCGCCAGCACAGTCAAGCGGTTATAGCGCATAGCCATGATGGCCGCTATGAAAAACGTCTTATCACCCAACTCGGATACAATGATAACCGATATGGCAGCGACAAATGCATGGATAAATCCCAAATTAGTTTGGGTAGCTGGGTCTTCTTTATTGGTATGAACTGGGGCTGCTGGTGTAAATCCTTTCTGGAAAAGAAAATGATTATCAGTTACTTTCTGAAAAAAAATCATTTAAAGTTCTTTTATTTTGTATATAAGATTCGATTTTTGTTTTTTGTCATGGTTTTTTGTTTTTTGTTTATTGTCATCATTCTGAAAGCAATTAGTAATAACAGTCATCTCTGATGGTGGATGCTATAACACAGACCTAGGTACAATCTCCCAAACATTTTAGAAGGCAGTATAGAATTATCTTTTCTTTTTTAATTTTTAATCATCTTCTTTTCATGAGAGATTATATATATTTTTTAATGGCACTGGGGATTGAACCCAGGGGCATTCTACCTCTGAGCTATACCCCTAGCCCTATTTTTTTATTCTTTATTTTGAAACAGGGTCTCACTAAGTTGCAGATGGCCTAAGTTGCTGAGGTTGGCCGTGAACCTGTGATCCTTCTGCCTTTGCCTCCAAAGTACTGGGATTATAACCGTGCACCCAGCTACCTTATTTTCTAAGTATGTGTTATCTAGGATTTAGTTCTTAGTTATGTCTCACTCAAATATTTATTAGTAACTTGGGTAGAAGACTAAGTTATGTTTCTTTTTTTTTTTTGGTCGTGGTACTGGGGATTGAACCCAGGTACATTCTACCTCCAAGCTACACCCTTAGTCCTACTTTTTTTTTTTTTTTTTGCAGTACCGGGAATTGAACTCAGGGGCTCTGTTTTTTATTCTCTATTTTTGAAACAGGGGCTCCCTATGTTGCAGAGTGCCTCACTAGGTAGCTGAGGCTGGCCACGAACCCAGATCTTCTGGTTTCAGCCTCCCAAATGCTGGGATTACAAGCATCCGCCACCACGGCCAGCTATTCTTTATTTTGAAACAGGGTCTCACTGAGTTGCGAAGGGCCTCATTAAGTACCTGAGGCCAGCTGTGAACCCAGATACTCCTCCCATCTCTCAGCCTCCCAAGTACTAGGATTACAAGAATGTACCACCATGCCCTGCTTAGTTAATGTTTTTTTTTTTTTTTTTTTTTTTTTTTTTTTTTTTTTTTTTTTTTTTTTTTTTTTTTTTTTTTTTTTTTTTTTTTTTTGCTTAGTTATGTTTCTTAAACATTCAAGTGACATGAAGCTGAGAGAAATTTCATTGACACTGTAAAGGACAAAGTAAAATCCAGACACTCACAGGCTAGAGTAAGAGTTGGCTCTAGTTAAGACAAGATGTTTGGATGGTCCTACAGTGAAGTCTAAAAGTATCCTAGGAGGTGATGTGGCCACATAAAAAGACAAACAAGAATCTAGGTTAGCATTAAGATGAAAATGTGAACCAGGCATGGTGGCACGTACTTATAATCCCAATAACTTGGGAAGCTGAAGGATCACAAGTTGGAGGGCAGCCTCAGCAATGTAGGGAGACTCTCAGAAACCTAGTGAGACCCTGTTTCATAACAAAAAAATTAAAAAGGGCTCCGAAGTAGAATGCCCCTGAGTTCAATCCCCAGTACCACATTAAAAGGGAGAGGTGGGGGCTCCAAAAAGGCAATAAGCCCTTTTGTTTTTTACATGTTTAAGCACTGTGCTTTAAGGAGTTATTGACAAGCCTAACAGTATTCTGTGCTGCTCAGTCTTTCCCCAAAATTATGATTACAATTCTGAGGCTCCACCCTTTAAGAAGGCATCACCCACTGAAGATCACTGGAGAAGAGAGCAAGAGATTCTAACACCAGGGCTTGGAAAGCTACTGCTAAGGCCAAACCCACCCTCCTGGAGCAAGGAATGTTTTTTTATATGTGTAAGAGGTTGTAAAAAAATGGAGGGAAAGAGAGGGATGTGGGAAGATAAGAGGAAGAAAGGAAGGAGAAAGAAGAGAAGTAAAAGAAAACTGTACAACAGAGATCTTATGTAGCCAGTACAGATGTGACCTGCAAAACCTAAAATACTTACTATCTGGTTCATTACTAAAATGTTTACTAACTCAGGCTCTAAAACAAGGTCATGAGAGACCAGGAACGACAGGGTAGCATATTCCAATAATTGGGAAAGTCTGTATGTGAGTCTCTCCACTCATTATGGTCCCAAGAGGAAGAACTAAAAAGTTACAGGTGAAAGGTTTTAGGTTAATTCAGAGAAAAGATTTCTATCTGAAGACCTGAAGCTAGAGTGGGTGGTAAGAGAAGGTGGTAGCTTCCAAAGAAAGAAGCAACACTTACAGGAAATGACTACATAGGGCAACCCGTCTTCCAGGGGGGATGTGGTGATAATTTGGAGTTGTTTCTGGTTATCATAACTGAAGGGGAACGACTGGCTCCTAGATGGTAGAAACAGAGATACTGCTAAACCCCCTACGACACACAGGACAGCACCCTACACCAAGAATTATCTACCCAGCATGTCAATAGTCCCCAGGTTGTGAAACGCTGGGCTAGATCATCATTTCTAAAGGCCTCTTCTGAGCCTAATACTTCATCATTATTTTTTTAAATGTACTAATCTCTAGAAACTTAAGATATGAAAGGAAACCTGAGAATGTAAGTAATTTTAGGCAGGGTAAACACACAAATAGCATATTTTACAAAGGCCTTGGTCAGAGATGTCAGAGAAAAGGATAAAATCCTAAATTTTTAGCGTGCGTATCATTCCTTAATGCATGGACATACACTTGACCTTAAATACCACAGTACAGACCAGGAAAACTGAAGCATTACTGAGACTAGACCTCTGAGCTAAAAGTTGGGGAAATTTAACAACTGACAAATTCCTTTCAACCTTGGCAGCCAGTCTTGACTGAGCAAGCCATTTGAAGGGCTTCTAGGTTCTCTACATCACTATTTTCATTCTAGGTTCCTTTCTCTTCCAATATCCTATGGGCTGTAAGAATCCTAAAGACAAAGGTATTTCAACTAAGCTCTCCTTAACACATGCTTCTGCTGGATACACTTTTTATATGAAGAAACTTTATTGAAAAATTTCAAGGATACATATATATACCATTTATGACTAACTAAAAGTCAAACCACAATAGTGATCAAAATTATGTATTTTGGGTTTTGTAATTTTACAGCCATAAAACCCTGGTTATGTTATTTAGTCTCTGCTCCTCTATAAAATGCAGAAGATAAAATAAAACTTGCTTTGAGAATACAAGAAATATAGCTGGATGGAGTGGTATATACATGCAATCTCAGTAGTTAAGAGGCTGAGACAGGAGGATCACAGGTTTGAGGCTAGCATGTGCTAACTTAGCAAGACTCTGTTTCAAAATAAAAAGAACTTAAGCCGGGCGTGGTGGCGCACGCTTGTAATCCCAGCATTTGGGAGGCTGAGACCGGAGGATCCGGGTTCGCCGCCAGCCTCAGCTACCTAGTGAGGCCCTCCGCAACTTAGTGAGACTCGGTTTCAAAATAAAGAATAAAAAATAGGGCTGGGGGTATAGCTCAGAGGTAGAATGCCTCTGAGTTCAATCCCCAGTACCACAAAAAAAAAATAATAATAAAATAAAAAATAAAAAGAACTTTAAAAAGGGATGGGGTGTAGCTCAGTGGTAGAACCTCCCCTGGGTTCAATCCTCAGTACCACCAAAAAAAACAAAAAAATACAACAAGCCGGGCATGGTGGTACACGGTTGTAATTCCAGTACTTGGGAGGCTGAGACTGGAGGTTCTGGGTTCCTGGCCAGCCTCAGCTACTTAGTGAGACCCTGTTTCAAAATAATAAAAATTAGGGATGGGGATGTATCTCAGAGGTAGAATGCCCCTGGGTTCCATCCCCAGTACTACAAAAGAAAAAAGATACAACAAATATACATATTCCTAAAATCTCTCTAGAGAACACAAGAATTCTCAATGTATAGCTTTTGTTACACACAGAGTCAGCCCTGAGTGGCCAAAATCATCACTCTGTTAAATAATCAACCCTGGTGATAAAAAACTTCAGACAAAAGTATCAGTGCATTGTAAAAATAGGAGATTTTTTAAAACTAAAACATAGGATCAGAAAATGATGAGTTACCGCCGGGCGTGGTGGCGCACGCTTGTAATCCCAGCATTCGGGAGGCTGAGACCAGAGGATCCAGGTTCGCGGCCAGCCTCAGCTACCTAGTGAGGCACTCTGCAACTTAGAGAGACTCGGTTTCAAAATAAAGAATAAAAAATTGGGCTGGGGGTGTAGCTCGGAGGTAGAAAGCCCCTGAGTTCAATCCCCAGACCCACAAAAAAACAAAAAAACAAAAAAAAAAAAAAAAGAAAATGATGAGTTACCATTTGTTTATTGCCCACTAATGTACAAGGCTCATTTCCTTTGTCTACTCCACCTTCATGGTGACATAGTGTAGTGGCTAAATTCGTAGGCTCGACTCAGACTGACTGGGTTCATTTCCAAGGCTTTACTGTGTGACCTTGGGCAAGTAAGTAAACTTTCCTGTGACTCAAGTTCATCTGTAAAATAAGTGAGAACTAGGTCTCATAGACTCTTGTGAGGTTTAAATGAATAAAGTCCTGAGGATGGGGCCCAGTACAAAGCAGCACTCAGTTTCTATAGCACACACACAACATGACCAGCTTATTAATCTTTATGAAACCCATTATATCACGTTACTTCACCGCTTTTTATACCTACAACATAAAATCCCAATACTTCTCTGGTAACTATCCAATACTTCCCATCTAATAACTCACCAGTTCCCAAAATGAACTTTATACTCCACTCCATCCTGATGGATGGGCAGAGCCTGAGTCACACTGTCTAACAGGAAATAAGCAAACCACAAAAAGGACCACATGATGTAAAATTTTCAGATAGCCACGTTTTAAAACAAAAAACAGAGCCAGGTGTGGTGGTACATGCTTGTAATCCCAGTACTTGGGAGCTCTGCAGGTTCAAGGCCAGCCTAGGAAATTTAGCAAGATCCTCAGCAATCTAGTGAGACCCTGTTTCAAAATAAAAACTAAAAAGGCCTGGGGGTACAGCTCAAAGATAGAATGCCCCTGGAATCAATCCCCAGTAACAAAAATAAATAATTGCAGGTAAAATTTATTTTTAGTAATACGTTACCTAATACACCTAAAATACTATTTAAATTATAAGCAATATTTAAAAATTACTAATGAAATATTTTAACAGCCTCTTTTTCATACTGTCTTTAAACTCCAGTGCATAGTTGTTCACAGCACATGGCTCACGGCTACAGGACTGGGCGGTGTGCCTGAGAGCATGCCACGCTTCTGCTGATCACAAACCTTGAGTGACACAGTCCTATCCCTTCCCACCTCCTCATTATCCTCCTATTCATCAAGATTCCTCAAGCTCCTACTCAACTAGAACCTCTTGAGCAAGGCCTATCCCAACAACTCTAGCCCTTGAACTCCTGCCCCCTTAAAATAAAGCTGAATGCATAGTATATGCAGAAAGTCAGGGCACAGACATGTCAGCCTGTCCTCAGCAACAACTTTACAAGACAGCAACTCAGACCCTGTTTCAAAGTTAAAAAAATAAGCCAGGCATGGTGACACACACTTGTAATCTCGGTACTTGAGAAGCTGAGACAGGAGAATCATGGTTCACACCTAGCCTCAGCAACTTAGTGAGACCCTGTTTCAAAATAAATTAAGATAGGGCCGGGGGTGTAGCTCAAAGGTAGAATGACCCTAGGTTCCATCCCTAGTATCAGAAAAAATTAAAAAATGAATAAATAAATACATAAATAAATAAACAACAGGAACACTCAGGAGTTGGGTAAGGTGGTGCACCCCTATAATCTCAACCACTCCAGAGGCTTGAGAATACAAGTTCAAGGCAATCAGGGACAGCTTAGTGAAATCCTGTCCTAAGATAAAGAAAGTGAGGATGTAGATCAGTGGCAGAATGCCTCTGGGTTGAATCCTAAGTACCACAAGAAAAAGAAACACTCAGGAGTGGATCTTTTTGTATTAGAAACATGTATAAATGTAATGCTATTACTCATAAAAAAAAAAAGTGCCCATCAATAGGAACTATTAAATGGTAAATCTATATAATGGGCTATTATGGAGTTAAGAGTAAAAAAGTCCTATATATACTACTATGGAAATATTAAGATTGTAATACTGGGATTACAAGCGTGCACCACCACACCTGGCTAGAATAGCCATTCTTAAAGAACCAAATATTTAATTACTTCATTGGCCATAATTTCTATGGTAACTACCCAACTCTGGTGCTACAACCTGAAAGCAGCTATAAATAATACTGAATAAGTGTAGCTCTGTTCCAATAAAACTTTAAACTAGTTTGCTGACCTTTAAACTACAAGAGAAGAAAAAGAGGAATACTTCTCAGTTTACACTCTTCTCCACCTTCTGGATTTATCATGCACATATGTAGACACCTGTCATGCACCACTTCAAAAACCCCTTAACCCAACCTCTTCAGTTCTAGGAGATCAATTCCTTGCAGGCCATGGCTGGCCTCAGGCAGGTCCAACCTTGCTCATTCACTACTTGAAAGTATGGGGGAGTTAATACCTGTAGGGCAACCTTTGACCAATAAGGGAAGACGGATGTGTGATTCATTTCATAAAGTTCCTGAAAGTCTCAGTGGGATTCAGTACTAGTCACTCCTGGCGTGGCTAACTTGAGTGTGTGGTACAGTACATGTGTTCACTTCCTTTCTTGTACTAGCATGCTGAGACCAGGCAGCAAACCATCAGATGAACAGTGGGGCAAAATGAGAGAGAAATTGGGCCTAGATTGAAAGTCCTGTATGTTTATGGCCTAATATAAAGGCAGGAAGGAAGCTCTTAAAAGTTTTTGAGTATAAGACACAAACACAATTCAGGAACTATGAGTAATAAAAGTGGAGAATACCAGCTACTAGGCCAACGAAGTAGGAGGTCAACTGCATAAGGCCAATGTTGAGGACAAAGTAGAGAGGAAAAACATATGCACATGATGAAAAGGAAGAAAATCAAGAGGCCTTTAAAAAGTGAGGGGATAAACCTGGGATGGCTGTGAGAGTTTTTGCCTGACTGACAGAAATCGTAGTACTTCTAAAAGGTATGTAGCTGGGTGTGATGGTGCACAACTGTAATCCCAGTACTTGAGATGCTGACACAGGAAAAACGCAGGTTCTAGGACAGCCTCAGCAACATAGCAACTCTCTCAGTAATCTAGCAAGACCTTGTTTCAAAACAAATTTTTAAAAAGGGCTGGGGGATGTAGCTCAAGAAGGAGAATACCCCTGGGTTCAATCCCCAATACCAAAAAATAGTTAATTAAAAGTATATGGGAAAGAGGCATGAAAATAAGGAGTTGGTTTCAGACATTTTCGATTTGAGGTAACCAGAAGCATTTCCAATGAAGGTTTCCAAGAGGTTCTCAGAATTGGGTCACCAGAGGTTAGGACAAGACAGTCTCAAGGTAAGTATCTTGTTGCTGCAGGCTAACTTAGCTAGAGCTTTGCTTGTGGGTAGATGCAATTTCGAAGAGAGAAGGTAGAGATAAAGTTCAAAAAAAATGAGGCTTTTAGATGAAGCCTGAGAGCTCTGTTGTTCACCAGAAATGGAAAAAACAAGGTAGGACTTACACGGCCCTTCCTGAATTACTTGTATCTTCAAGTTAAGTCAAAAACAAGTGGAGCCTGGAGTGGTGGTGCACGCCTGTAATCCCAGGACTTGGGAGGCTGAGACAGGGGGATTGCAGGTTCGCGGCCAGCCTCAGCTACTCAGAAAACACTTGTAAAAAAAAGTGCTGGGGGTTGTGGCTCAGAGAAACCCCAATACCACACAAGCAAGTGGAAGCACATGCAGGTTAACATTTTAGCTTTTGTTCAACTAAAGAGAAAAAAGTTGTCTCTGTAGTGTTAAGTCTTGTCCTTCAAAGTTTGTGATGTCTCTAAACTTGACTCCCAACCACACTCCAAGATTGACTCTTAGCCGGGCGTGGTGGCGCACGCTTGTAATCCCAGCATTCGGGAGGCTGAGACCGGAGGATCCAGGTTCAAGGCCAGCCTCAGCTACCTAGTGACGCACTCCGCAACTTAGTGAGACTCGGTTTCAAAATAAAGAATAAAAAATAGGGCTGACGGTGTAGCTCGGAGGTAGAATGCCCGAGTTCAATCCCCAGTATCGCAAAAAAAAAAAAAAAAAAAAAAAAAAAAGATTGACTCTTCAGCTCCCCTAGTCTCTCTTGTAGCTCCCACCTGTCAACTACTGGCTTGACTTGTCTTATAATTTCTTCTCCTGGGTACTTCTCTCTATTATCGCTTTGAGCTTGCCTACATTTTAACACTTCAGAGGTAATGTTATAGAGTTATATCATTTCTCTGAGTTTTATAAAAGTAAACTTCCCAAGTTATTGATGTCTCACCATATTTATAAGATATTCATTTAGGAATCTGAATCCAAAACCACAACATCTCCTATTTCAAATATGGAAATTCTAATCTAAGCAAACCATTTCCTGAATTCTGTCTCTGAATTATCTGGAAACTTCATGCCAAATCTAAAGAGAAATATTTAAATAATTTTTTTGTGGCTTGGCTTTGCCATCCAAACCATGCATGAACCTACTAGATTATTAGGGATTTTTTTCAATGATCAAATAAAGCTACACATTCATATTCTTCTTTTTATACAAATAATGCCTGAATGTTTGTTGTGTTTTTTTTAAAGGCATATTAGTACTAAAAAGCCTCAAGAAGAAAGTGGACATTAATACAAACTCATCACTCTGAATATTTTTGTGGGCATGCTTCAGGATAGCTATACCTATAGAATGAGATTTTGTAGAATTTTACATACCAAGCACATCCTATGCATCCTATTCACTTACTGGGTTTTTTGTTTGTTTGTTTTTATTGAAGATCTTTACTGATATACTGAGATGTGTGGTTTTTTTTGTTTTTTGTTTTTTGTTTTACTTAACAAATTTCCAGTTGATGATCTAATGATGGTCAATTCTAGGGAGCATCTTAGCTAGGCTACAGTCCCCACTTATGTAATCTAACACTAACTGTGGTGTGGCAATGCAGGCACTGTGCAGATGTGATTACAGTCTATAATCATTTGTATTTAAGTAAAGGAGACTGAGATAATCTGAGTGAATCACATTCAGTCATTGGAAAGGCTCAACAGGTTCCTCTACAAAGCACAAAGTACAGTAGTTAAAGCAGCCCCAGGTCATGCCTGAGAGCAATACCTTGCCTGCTGAATGGACTATCTTATAGATAAGTAACTTGCCTGGTCAGTCCTCACAATTGCCAAATCCTTGCAATAAATCTCTTAAAAAAAAAAAAAAAAGCCCCCAGAGAATCTATTTAAGGGAGAGAGTGGGGATAGAGGAGGAAAAAAGAAAAACAGAAATAAAAAAAGTGTCTTAGAGATCCAGGCAGCAAGTATAACATTTACTATACTGACTTAATAGTAGTGGCAACTATTATTTACTGACCCACTAACTAGGTACCAGGTATTCTCATACATGTCATTTCATTTGATAATCAAAAAACTTAGCTGTAATCTCAATTCAACATTAGATTAGAAACTGAGGCAGAATTGACTAAATAATCTTGCTAAGTTCATATAGCCAACATGGTATGGGACTCTTAAAATTTTTAAATAGAGAGTAACTGTCAAATGAGAACTGAAAAAGACCTCTGTACTTAGAAATGTACTAGGATACAGGAAATGGAATTTCAACGAACAGGCAGAGTTAAGACAGATATGAAAAGATTTTTTAAAAAGCGAGAAAGCAGCTAATCTCCAAGTTAGGAGTCTGGTTTACAAACGGAAGAACAGAAACTAATGCAGTCAAGTAGGGTTAAGTAAATGGCCACTTATTTTTTGTTTCTTTTCCAGAATAGGAGAAACCTGTGAACATGTATAAGCAGAGAGGAAAGAAACAATGGAGAGAATAAAGGTATTGAACAATTGAAGTACTAGAGGTCAGAAAAGAACAGAAATATGGACAGAGAAGGGGTATGGAAAAAATGATAAGTTTGTCCTTTGTCCATGAAAATGGGAGAAAGTATGAACACAGAAGCAAATATCTAGATGCATATAGGAGGGTCAGATGCAGGGAGTGCAATTTCAGTTTTGATCCTCTAAAATTCAGTTACAATGTTCCACCAGAAATGAAATAATATTGTTTTTCTTGGTACAGATACTACTATTTTAATGTCTGAAACACAAATTACATCTTGAGAACAGGATCAACAATATTCAATTTTTTTTTTTTTTTCATACAGGGGTGGTGGCGCACACCTATAATCCCAGTACTTGTGAGGTTGAGACAGGAAGATTGCAGGTTGGAGGACAGCCTCAGCAACATAGTGAGACTTTCAGCCATAAAAAGGGTTGGGAGTCTGGCTCAGAGTAGAATGCCCCTAGGTACAATTCCCAGTTAAAGAAAAAATAAACAAATAAACAAACAAAAAATCTTTGCTGAATAAAACATTTCTCTACATAAAGTTAAATTTTAATTCAAACTAGAAAATTTTACATAATACATGTGTATACATATATGTACACATATATAAAAATCCTCATTTAGAAAGTATTCTTTTATACTTTCATGATCCTCAAGAAAAGGAAGAAAATGATAATCAACATAGGAAATATAATTCCTATTTTGGCCCTAGAGTTCAAATGAACATAAATGTGACTATTTAAACTGATATAGACAACTCCATCGGAATCTCCATGTATTCATGAAGAAACTAGAGGAGATGCTTCTTTGAAACAAAATCTACAGCTTGCTCCCAAGAGAAAAAATGAGTCCCTGCAAGAAACAAAGTTGCTCAATAAAAGTTATCAAACAAAAGGTGAGACTTATTTGAAGATAGGAGGGTCCAAGGAAAAATGTTTAGGATTAGCTCAGAACTGCTTCTGTAACACTACTTTACCAACATGAAGTCTAAAAAAGGTTTTTCAGAAACTGTAAAAATGTGCACAAAAAAAACACATAACTTGAACAATGAAACAATGGATAAACCCAGTTTTAAAAGGCTGTGTTAATATGAAATTTTTGTGTGTATGGTGCCAGGAATTGAACCCAGGGGTTTTTGTAGGCTAGTCAGTTGACCACTCTGCCACTTAGCTAAACTGGAGCTTAAGATTTAACATTTTACTGTTTTCACTACTATATCTATTTGTGGATGATTTTGTTCATTGTTTTAAAAGTAATACTTTGAAGCCAGGCACAGTGGCACATACCTGTAATCCCAGTACTTGGGAGGCTGAGACAGGAGGATTGCAGGTTTGAGTACAGCTTCAGCATGTAGTGAGACTCTCATCAACCTAGTGAGACCCTGTTTCAAAATAAAAATAAAATAGGGCTGGGGGTGTAGTTTGGAGGTAGAATGCCCCTGGGTTAAAAAAAAAGTAATACTTTACTTTTATTAAAGTTATGTGTTAATTCATATTAGATGATATATTTAACAATTACAGTTTTATAAAATACACTTGTATTTTAATGACCAACAACTTTATGAATGTTAGTGTTCTATACTTACAAATTTAGACTTTAGAAATTTTCTTGATTTTTTTTTCCTATTTATTTTGAGACAAAGTCTCGCTAAATTGCCAAGGCTGGCCTCAAACTTGCGATCCTTCTGCCTCAGCCTTTGGAGTAGCTGGGATTATAGGTGTGGCTTGATTTTTCTTAATTAATTGTTTTGTTGATAGAATACTACCAAATAAATTCAGTAACCAAACAATCACTTCATTCAGAGAAGGTAATCATCAGTAAATAAGAGTTATCATGGGGATAGCCTCAATCTTAGCTTTAAATCAGGTTTGACTGCATGGAGTAGCATTGGAACTTAATCAAAATGAAAAAAAAAAAAAGGCTTAAAGGACTCTATGGAAGGTGTTATCACAGTTAAAAGATAATAAACAAGCCAGGCATGGTACCGCACGCTTGTAATCCCAGCATTTGGGAGGCTGAGACTAGAGGATCCAGGTTCACAGCCAGCCTCAGCTACCTAGTGAGGCACTCCACAACTTAGTGAGACCCTATTTCAAAATAAAGAATAAAAAATAGGGCTGGGGGTATAGCTTGGAGGTAGAATGCCCCTGATTTCAATCCTCAATACTGAAAAAAAAAAAAAAAAAAGAAGAAGAAATGCCAAGAAACAATAAAGTAAAAATATGAAAACAAGAACCTGTACTGTCCAGGTTGTAGGAATTTGTGGCTTTATCACTAGTGCTCCACTATCATAATGGTTCTCCTTTGGACTTCTGGAATATGCAGTAAATGATAAATTACCTTTATTAAGTCTAGCTGACCTCCCCCAACTAAAAGTACTTATGCTTCTTGTATGTATATTCTACTCAGTGAAGGAATAAGAAAACAAACAACAATAGGAAAAAAACCTAGGTCACTAGGTCACTAGAAACAAACTATATAAAAGGTAGAATCCAAGCGATCAATAGTACATTTTCTCATGGATTTATAAATTAAGCTTTATTCATCACTATAAGTTCAGAGTGAATTCCTCCAACTTCTTTTTAACCTGAAAAAATTTACCCAACATAGAAGCCCACTTTAGAAGTTCAACCACCTCAATTTAAAGCACCCTGTAAGATGTGACTGCTGTTTATGTGTCTTCCACCTGAATGCCTATCTATAAAGAAGGGATTCCTTTCCCCTCCACTTTCAGAAGTTCACTCACATAGTGGCATACAAAGGTTAAATCTAAATATTCCTCAAAAGATCTACTGCGCGTAGGTGCAAAGCACATCAGCTGAAATGTGGATATTCGGCAATGCTGAGTCTTTGTTTATATGACTATTATACTGGACTTTGATCATTTACCTCCATCAGGTAGACAAAAAAAAAAGCACATGACATTTTTACATAGTTTAGAAACATGTGAAAGAAAAATCAACATACTGTAGTACTGTGGATAAAGTGAAAAATATTTGAGCCATATCAAAAAACTACATGAAAATATAATTAAACTGTTCTAGTCTGCTGTAACATGTAAGAAATTAGAACAAGCCTAAATTAGTGCATGCCTGTAATCCCAGTACTTGGGAAGATGAGACAGGAGAATCTCAGGCTCAAGGTCAGTCTCAGCAACTTATCGAGACTGTTTCAAAATAAAAAAAATAAAAAGGACTGGGGGTGTAGCTCAGAGGTAGAAAGCCCCTGGGTTCATCCCCAATACAAAAAGGAAAAAAAAAAAGAAAGAAAAGAAATTAGAACAAATTCCTAACTCAAAAAAAAAAAAAAAAAAACCCCACCAAGAATGTATGAAAATAGTAAAGGGAAATATTTTATATTGTACGTGCTCCTTCCTTCCACACCCCTAGTTTTACAGACAAGGATCCTTAAGACCTTGTGCTCTCTGGACACTGTTTCTACCACCATGGCCTTTAATTTGCATGGATAGATTTTTCCCATCTTCCTAAATAGTTACTGTTTTAAAACAAACCTCTGATACTGAGTTAAATGGCAGCAGGTAAATGATGAACTCTAAAATTCATGAATCAGCACTTCAGTTCCATTTCAAATACAGATTGAGGTCAGCTGGGCCAGGGAATGACAGGCCTGGCTGTCTGAATGGCAGCCCCACCCCTGTCCTCTAGCTAGGGGAGGTGGGGTGAGCAGAGGGAAGAGGCTAGGGAAGCCAACTTCCCACTTCCCCTCCACCAGTGGGCTAGAGGCCTTGGCTTCTCATCATGGTAAAAGATTCACAGTTCTTGTACACCTCTGACCTGACTTGCACTATACGTCTCTTTTTATCACCAGACTTTTACAAGCCTTGACTTCAAATGCTTCTGATCTTTTAACTTCACAAGAATTCCAGAATTAACAACTATATAATCAGCTCAATTTCCTAAACCAACCTATTAATTGATATAATCACATTTCAAGCAGATGATAAATACATAGTTTTTTCTTAATTTCATCTAGTGGATCCTCTAGCAAGTAGACATACAACACACATTGAACATACACTTTTTCTTTTTTTTTTTTTTTTTTTTTTTGCGGTCCTGGAGATTGAACTCAGGGGCATTCTACCTCTGAGCTATACCCCCAGCCCTATTTTTTATTCTTTATTTTGAAACCAGGTCTCACTAAGTTGCGGAGTGCCTCACTAAGTAGCTGAGGCTGGCCGAGAACCCGGATCCTCTGGTGTCAGCCTCCCAAATGCTGGGATTACAAGCGTGCACCACCACGCCCAGCCTGAACATATACTTTTTGTTTTTGTTTGTTTGGGTGGGTGGTGGTGATAGTACTGAGGATTCAACCCAGAGGCATTCTAACGCTGAAGTATACCCCCAGACCTTTTATTTTAGAACAGGGTCTCACTAAGTTGCCTAGGGTCTTCACTAATTTTTGAGGCTGACCTTGAACCTTCAATCCCCTGTCTCAGCCTCCCAAATACCGGGATTACAGGCATGTGCCACCATGCCTGGCTTGGATATATACTATGAAAAATTGTTTTTTTCTGGTTGAGTTCATTTTATAGGCAGTTCTTCCATAAAAGCATTTAGTAACTGATAGACACTTGAGATGCAGACACCAATTCACTCATAGAAAAGTACTTAATAAATGTCAATAGGCAAGGTCTTATGGAAGAGACCTATGAGTAAGATGAGTAAGATGTACCTATGCTTTCAAGACACTACATGGCTAGCAGGAATGAAATATGCACAGAAATTATGAGAACCCTAGGCAACAGGATGCAAGTGTAAACAAAATGTTAAAGTACCCCAAAAGGAAAGCCCAGCCTCAAAATTAAAGACCTACATCAGCACAATATCCAATCAACCATTAAAATCCATTCATTAAATAAATGGGTTAGGTTAAAAGAGCTATAAGTATGACAAAATGAATGCTAAGAGCATCTGGTAAGACTCAAAGATCTGGATTCTATTCTGGTTCTGCTGAGAACTAGCCTCTTAGCTCTGAGACATTAAACCATCACTCCTAGGTTTCCCCATCCATGAACAGGAAACAGCACCTGCTCTACCTGCTTAATGGGCAGCTGTGAGGATGAAATCAACTCAAAGAATCTTAACTTCCGAGTAACCTCAAATCTCCTCATAGGTGGCCAGCTATTCAACTTCTTCCTGAGTACTTCCATGTAAGAATTAAATTATTTCTCAAGATTGATTACTACATTTTGGACAGCTCTAATTCTTAGAAAGTTCTTGCTGTGTGAAACTAAAATCAGCCTCTCTGAAATTTCCATCCTCAGGTAATACACAGAAAAACAAAGCAAAAAACTGGAAACGCCAAAGTGATATGCAATGATGTGAATAAATGAAGTCACTTTATTCAGAAATCACTTTTAACCAGGAAATTTTAAGGAAGGCTCCACCAAGAATAGATATTTGCTGGTTCTTTAAGGTGGAAGGGTCCTGCCTGACCAATTAGCTGGCTTCACGACCTGTGCCTTTTTTTAGGGAGGTCTTTTGTTGGAGAAATGGGCAACAGATCACATGGCATGTCTCAGAGAGTTCCTGAAGAACGTGTCTTTTAGAGTATAAAATACACGCAAGGGAGTGGTGACTAAAAAGCCTAGGGTTAGTTTCATTTAGATACCTGAATATCCATCCTATTAAGAAGCCTGGACTGAAATTAGCTCGCAAGGGCAATTCAGTGAAGATATCCGAGAAAAGGGCAGAATTCAACGTTTAGGAAGATTAGGCGGAGACAGGCTGGATGTAGACTGGGCAGAGATGGGAGGTTGAACGTGCAGCGGAAGGGGGGGGGGTGGGCTTCCTTGGGAGATAATAGATTGGCCTCTACTAGGGGGTAGAAAGCAGAAACGGCGAGGGAGCCCAAGACAGAGGGAAATTTTAAAAGCTGCCAAGTGGCTAAGACACAGATTAAGAACTTAAAAGTGGAGGCCAACCAAAATATAGGCTTCTGGTTTACTTATAAATTTAGTTTTGGCATCCCACACTACACTCTGCACTGTCAAAAACTGATTATTCCTCCGCGTTCCTCAGAGCTACTTCCAGCAAGCCAAAACACGTTTTAAAAAAGTGAGAGTCGCGGTTCATAATCCATATGTATTTGGCAAAAACCACAGGCGGTGACAAGCTGGACTGGGGTAAGCAGTTTTGGATACACTGCTTTTCAGCAACGAAATGGCCGATGTGGTTATCCTGGGGGAATTAAGAAGAAAAAGAAAAAGAAAAAGTCTCCCATACGCCCTCTGCTAAAAACTTTCTACTTGGGATCGGTCTTCCCAGGATGACATATTGATCACTGAGACCCCGATTTTTCCAGAGCAGCATCTAGATCCTCGGGAACTAAAGGTTCAAGGTGGGCTCTCTGCGGGGCTCTCCTCTCCCTTCCCCCACAAGGAGCCGGGCGAGGCCAGGCCTCACAGGGAACCAGGCTCAGTCGATCTCCTTCCTCCTGGCGAGCAGGGGCAGGCTCCCCTCCCCCAGCCGGCGCCCGGGCGGAGGGAGGCGGCGCTCGCGGCAGCCCGGAGCCTGGTACCCGAGCAGCCGGCTCCGCAGCCGGGCCCGCCCCATCCCCCGCCGGCCCGGTCCGCTCACCTCGGCCCGGGCGGGCTCGGGCCCCTGCGCGGCCGCGGGCTGCGGCTGCAGCTGCTGGGCAGGCGCGGGCGGTTCCTTGTTCCGGTGGCTGAGGTCTTCGTCGGGGCCGGCCCGGACCCCGGCCGGAGCCCACAGCAGCGGAACCAGCAGGAGCAGCAGCAGCCGGGGCGCCGATGCGCGGCCGCTCCCCCGGGCCGCGGCCGCCATCCGGCCCGCCGAGCTGGAGCTAGTGCGGGCGCCGGGAAGCCTCGACCGACCGAGCTGCGGTCGGTCGCCTCGCCGCTCAGGGGGCAGCCCGTAGCATGCGCGAGGGGACAGAGGCGGGCGGGCGGCAGGGAGGCAGGGAGGCCGCGTCCGCAGCCGCCGCTCGGCAATCACCTCGCCCGCCGCGGCCCCTGGGCTCCAACTGCCTCCGAGCGGGCCGGCCGACTCCCGGCCCCGCCCCCGGCCCTGGCGGCCTCCCATTGGCCCGGCGTCCGCCTCGGCGTCGTGACGTCACCGGGCAGGTTAAGGTGCGGCTCGTGCTCTGCTCTCATTGGGCCGGACGCTCCGGGCAGGTACCCGGTGCCCGCCGCTCTTTCCTGTCCTGCATCTTTCCTGTGCCTCACCTGGGACCCCCTTCCCGGATCCCAAGTCCCAGGACTGCACGGCTGTTACTTATGCTTCCTCCTGAGCATCCGGCCCGCATATCTAGACCTGCCTTTCCCTACTCCTATCCTTTCTTGGGGGTCAAATTCGTTCCAGCGCCGCCAGTTACGTGGCACTTTTCAGCAAGAACTGCCACACCTCACCAATTTTCAGCGCCTCTTAGGGCGTGACGACCTGCTGCAGAGAATATTTTTGTTTTTATTAAAGCTCTGAAATGGGAATCGGAAATAACATGAAAAATTTCACACCTTAATATCTTAATATCGTTGCCTATAAATACCCCCAAACTAAAACCCTCTAACTTTGCCCTTGTCCTGGAATGCCATTCCGTTCTGAATTCGCTGGTTTTGTGCTGCACCTTAGACTGGTCTCTTAAAATATTTGGCTTTTTTCATTCTAAAGTTCACTATGCTGTATGATTACAATGCACCAATAAAAATTATATTTTAAAATATTTGGCTTTTGAAATTGACTGTTTAGCACTTTTGCACGATGGAGGTTGAGGTAGGTAAGACTAGAAAACCAACTGGAAAGGATGGTTGATGAGACTCCAGACTATGTTTACATATTATCACCTACTTAGTTACCAGAAACTTAACTGAGACCCAACCCCTAATAATAATATTTTTTTTAAAAAGAACAAGTAGAGCTGGGCGTGGTGGCGCACGCTTGTAATCCCAGCATTTGGGAGACTGAGACAGGAGGATCCGGGTTCATAGCCAGCCTCAGCTACCTAGTAAGGCAGTCCGCAACTTGGTGAGACCCTGTTTCAAATAAAGAATAAAAAATAGGGCTGGGGGTGTAGCTCGGAGGTAGACTGCCCCTGAGTTCAATCACCAGTACTGCAAAAAAAAAAAAAAAAAAAGAACAAGTAGTTCTAATCTTGTGCCACTATTCTAAGTACTTTACATACATTTGTATATATTAAACCTATACTGGGCCAGGCTAGGTGGTGCAAACCTGTAATCCCAGCTACTAGGGAGACTGTGGCAGGAGGACTGCAAACTTGAGGCCAGCGTGGGCAATTTAGCATGACCCTTTCTCAAAATAAAAAATAAACAGGTCTGAGGGTGTCACTCAAGTGGTAAAGAGCCCCTGGGTTCAATCCCCAGCACTGAAAAAACAACCTGTACTCAATAAAGAGCTAAGGGAGGTTATGACAAAATATTAGAACAAGTAATTAATCCATCAAAACAGTCTGTGGAAGCCAGGCGTGATAGCGCACTCTTATAATCCTAGTACTTGGGAGGCTGAGACTGGAGAATCGGAGTTTACCGCCAGCTTCAACTAGTGAGGTTCTCCGAAACTCAGTGAGACCCAGTTTCAAAGTAAAGAATAAAAAATAGGTCTGGGGGTGTAGCTCAGAGGTAGAATGCTCCTGGGTTCAATTCCAGTAACACACACACACACACACACACACACACGATTTGAAATAGAGACTTGAGGGTCAATATCAGATCCCAGTTACCTGAGTAACAGACAGGCAGTGAGGGGTTGAGGGGTGCACTGACTTCTGGGCTGAGTGCCTCACAGGCAAAGCAGTAGGAGATTGAGATATGGCAGTAGAGGAGATACAGCCCCAACCACAGGGGATAACTGGCAGTGTGGGGTCTGAACACTGTCAGAATCTGGCACAGAATGGGATTTTTCCAGCCTATTGTAGGGTCACCCAGAAGCAGCCCAGGCTCTGTGAGCTAGGCTCCAGGTGTCAGATTCCAAAGTGATCAGCTCTTTCGATTGCCCTCAGCGACCTCTAGAGTCCCAGCTCAGCAGTGCGTGCTCAGGGCTAGAGCCAGCTCGCACCAGCTTTAGAGTCATTACAGCCATTATCCTTTTGGCTTCACTGGTGACGCTCTTAAAAAAAAATTATATATATATATGCATATATATATATTTATATATGCTTAAAACATAGGAGGTCGAGCCGGGTGTGGTGGCGCACGCTTGTAATCCCAGCATTCGGGAGGCTGAGACCGGAGGATCCGGGTTCAAGGCCAGCCTCAGCTACCTAGTGAGGCACTCCGCAACTTAGCGAGACCCGGTTTCAAAATAAAGAATAAAAAATAGGGCTAGGGGTGTAGCTCGGAGGTAGAATGCCCCTGAGTTCAATCCCCAGTATCGCAAAAAAAAAAAAAAAAACATAGGAGGTCTTTTGATATGTTCTAAGGAAAGATTGAAGCTACTTACTTAACCCTTACCCAATAAGGGTATGAGAGGCTCATCAATTCCAAGATGAGTTTTTTGGTGCTAGCCTGCGTAAATACAGGCTCACTAAAATGTAATGGCTAGCAAGAAGCCCTTGTGGCAAGAAATCCTACTACACATGCATTTCACTGTGTTTGTTTTGTTGTTGTTGTTCTGTTTTTGCAGTACTGGGGATTGAACTCAGGCTTTCTACCTCCGAGCTACATCCCCTGCCTGATTTTTCACTCTTTATTTTGAAACAGGGTCTCACTAAGTTGTGGAGGGCCTCACTAAGTAGCTGAGGCTGGCCTCACACCTTCTATTCTCCTGTCTCAGCCTCCCAAGTACTGGAATTACAACCATGCCCAGCTCATTACACTGTATTTTAATTTTTTTCCCTTTTTTCCCCCTCCTTGGTGCTGGGGACGAAACCCAAGACCTTGTGTATGCTAAGCACACGCTATACCACTGAGCTACACCCCCCCAGCTTACTTTAATGTCTTTTATTCCTACCTTGTCTTAGTGTCATGGGAAAACACATAAATTCCATGGAGATTCCTGAGGAGTTCCCAGGGTTGGGGATGGGAAACTCACCTCAGGACCTTGGGGTCCTTGGCTTCCATGGCAGAAAAGCATTTTAGCATGCACCAAAGACAGAGGTTTTATTTAGAAAAAAATGAGGATACAGGTTCAAGGGAGACTGCTAGCTAGCTTGAGAGTGTGAGAGGCCCTTGGGGTCTTTACAATCCTTCTCTTATAGGGGACCCCAAAAGAGGGTGGCTAGGGACACATGACAGGGATGGGGTGACATGGGGTGGCTGGCCTCCTTTCTTTGAATCCTTAGGTTCTTGCCATTTCATTGGTGAGTGCTGGGTGATGCCTAGCTTGACAAATAGACTTCCTCTGGGATTTTTGTTTGCCAAACATCCCAGGAAGTTTAGGTATGAAGATAAGCCATTATGATCAAGAAGTGTAAGCCAGGCCTATTGAGGACCTAAGAAAAGGACAGGCCAGATGGGCCGTTATGATTAAAAGTGTGGCCTATTAAGGGCTTTTGCCTAAGAAAGAGCAGACACTGAAGTTAAGGACTATGAAGTTTCTAAATTTTAAAACTATATTTTCCCTTCCCAGTTTGCCTCCTTTCTACCTAACATCTTATTTCTCCCATTCTACCTCATTTACTTTCTGTTACAGTGATAAAGTCAACTTATAAGGAGAAAGGATTTATTTTGGCTCACGATTTTCAAGATTTCAGTTCATGTTCTCTCAAAATTGACAGGGAAATAAAAACCTTCCATGACAAACAGAAGCTGAAAGAATTTATGTCTTCCAAACCAGCACTAGAGAAAATACTCAAAGAGATTAACTACACAGAACTAACAAGTAAACGTCAGAACCAGAGATACAGTAATTTCCAGGAAGCAAACAACTAAGCAAAGAACAAAAACTACCTCAAACAGAAGTCAAAACTCAAACTCAAAATGTTAGCAATTAAAAATCATCTCTCAATAATCACACTGAATATAAGTGGCCTTAACTCCCCAACAAAAAAACACAAGTGACAAAATGGATTTAAACCCATAATCCATCTATATGCTGCCTGCAAGAGACATACCTTACAAGCAAAGATTCCCACAAACTAAAGGTGAAGGGCTGGAGTAAGGTAATCCATGTCAATGGAACTCAAAGACAAGCAAGAATAGCAACTATGATATGAGATAAATTAGACTTCAAGCTGGGCGTGGTGGTGCACGCTTGTAATTCCAGCATTCAGGAGACTGAGACCGGAGGATCCGGGTTCGCGGCCAGCCTCAGCTGCCTAGTGAGGCACTCCGCAACTTAGTGAGACTCAGTTTCAAAATAAAGAATAAAAAATAGGGCTGGGGGTGTAGCTCGGAGGTAGAATGCCCCTGAGTTCAATCCCTAGTACCGCAAAAAAAAAAAAAAAAAAAAATAGACTTCAAGCCTAAGCTTATCAGAAGAGACAAAGAAGGTCATTTTTTCCTAGTAAAAGGAACAATTCAGCAAGAGGAAATAACAATTGTCAACATTTATGCCCCAAACATAGGTGCAACCACTTTCATAAAACAAACTCTTCATGATATAAAGTCACACATAGATCCTAACACAATAATACTGGTAGACTTCAATACTCCTCTCACATTACTAGACTGATCTTCTAAACAAAAGGTCAGTAAAGCATTGATAAAATCCAACACCCATTCATGCTAAAAGAACCAGAGAGAATTGGAATAGAAGGAACATACCTCAACATTCATAAAGGCAATATACAATAGGCCCACAGCCAACATCATATTAAATGGGGAAAAACTAGCCAGGAGTGGTGGCACACGCTTGTAATCCCAGCATTCCGGAGGCTGAAACCTGAGGATCCGGGTTTGCGGCCAGCCTTAGCTACCTAGTGAGGCACTCTGCAACTTAGTGAGACCCGGTTTCAAAATAAAGAATAAAAAATAGGGCTGGGGGTGTAGCTCGGAGGTAGAATGCCCCTGAGTTCAATCCCCAATACTGCAAGAAAAAAAAATGGGGAAAAACTGCAAGAGTTCCCACTGAAAACAGGAATAAGACAAGGATGTCCATTATCACTTCTTCTGTTCAATATAGTACTGGAGACTCTAGCCAGAGCAATAAGGCAAGAAAAGGAAATCAAAGGTATAAAAATAGGAAAAGAAGAACTAAAACTATCCCTTTTTGCAGATTACATGATACTATACTTAGAAGACCCAACAAAGTCAACCAAAAAAATTATAGAACTGATCAACATTTAAATTCAGCAAAGTGTCTGGATACAAAATCAATCTTCAAAAATCAGAAGCTTTCCTGTATGCCAACCATAAATCCACTGAAAAATAAATCCAGAAAACAATTTTACTCACAATAGCACCCCAAAAAATAAAATACTTAGGAATAAACCTAACCTCTATAAGGAAAACTATAAAAAGTTGAAAAAGAAATAGATGAAGACCTTAGAAGATGGAAAGATCTTCCATGCTCTTAGGCAGAATAAATATCAAAATGCCATCCTCCCAAAAGTGATCTATAGATTCAATGTGATATCCATTAAATAACCAAGGTCACTCCTCACAGACATAAAAAAAAACAGTCCTTACATTCATTTGGAACAACAAAAAGCCCAGAATAGCAAGAGTAGTTCTTAGCAACAAGAACCATGCAGGAGGCATCATAATACCGGACGACTTCAAACTCTACTACAAAGCCACAGTAATAAAAACAGCATGGTATTGGCACAAAAACAGACACATAGACCAATAGAGCAGAATAGAAGACTCAGAAACAGACCCACACACTTATAGTCAATTGATTTTTGACAAAGGAGCCAAAAACATACACTGGAAAAAATATAGTCTCTTCAACAAATGGTGTTGGCAAAACTGGTTAACCATATGCAGGAAAATGGAAATTCACCCCGCACAAGTATCAATTCAAGATGGATGAAAGATCTGGAAGTCAGGCCAAAGACCATGCAGCTACTTGAAGAGGGCATAGGACCAACACTTCAACACATAGGCACAGGTAAAAACTTTGTCAACAAGACCCCAAAAGCACAAGCAACTCAAAGGAAGATCAACACATGGGATTGCATTAAACCGAAGAGCTTCTGTGCAGCAAAGGAAACTATCAAGAACCTCAACAGAGAGCCCACAGAATGGGAGAAAATTTTTGCCAGCTACTCCTCTTATAGAGGACTAATATGTAGAATAAACAGAGAACTCAAGAAACTCACAACTAAGAAAACAAATAACCCAATCAAAAAATGGGCAAAGGATCTAAATAGACACTTCACAAAAGAAGAAATACAAATGGCCAATAAATGTATGAGGAAATTTTCAACATCATTAGCAATCAGAGAGCTGCAAATCAAAACTACCCTGAGATTTCACCTAGACCCAATTAGAATAGCAAATATTAAAAACACAAACAACAACAAATGCTGGAAAGGGTATGAAGAAGTGGGAACCCTAATACATTGTTGGTGGGATTGCAGATTAGTGCAACCACTTTGGAAAACAGTATGGAGGATCCTCAGACGAATAGGAATGAACCTACCATATGATCCAGCAATACCACTTCTGGGTATCTACTCAAAAGAATGGAAACCAAACTATCAGACCGATGCATGTGTATGCACAATTCACAATTGCCAAACTATGGAACCAGCTGTCCATCAACAGATGAATGGATTACAAAACTATGGGATATGTACACAATCGAATTTTACTCAGCCATAAAGAAGAAGAAAACCATGTCATTTGCAGGGAAATGGATAGATCTGGAAAACATTATGCTAAGTGAGATTAGTCAGTCACAAAAAGTAAAAAAAAAAAAAAAAATTGTATGCTTTCCCTAATACGTGGAAGCTAGGGGGGAAATGGGGCATAAGAGGGACTCCAGATGAAGAGAAATCTTAGATGAGCAAAGAAGGTGACTTAACTGAAGGTGATGGGGGGGGGGGACACCCTAATGCACATGAAGTACTTTCATAAACATATCTAATCAATCACTAAATTGAACTTGAGAAGGAGGGAGGGGGAGGGAGCGGGCAGGAATTGGGGAAGGGTTAAATGAGAAATGTGTGCATGTATGCCTTTACCAGCTTGTACCTAACAAAGATGTATGATTACAATGCACCAATAAAAAAAGAAAAGAAAAAACAACCCATGTAATTCACCACATAAATAGAATCAGAGACAAAAATCACATGATCATTTCAATTGATGCTGAAAAAGCATTTGATAAAATTCAACACCCATTCATGCTAAAAGCACTGCAGAGAATCGGAATAGAAGGAACATAGCTCAACATCAGTTTATGTTCAATTGGCCCTGTTGCTTTTGGCTCTGTGAGTCGAGGTAGCACATCATGATAGGGAGCACATGGTGTAGCAAGGCAGCTCACTTCGTAGCTGGAAAGTGAAAAAGAACAGGGCTGAGGTTCCACTATCCCTTTGGGGGCACATCCCCAGTGACCAGAACACCTCCCACCAGACCCCAGCTCTAAGTTTCTACCACCTCACAAGATCCCAATAGCACTAAGTTACGAACCAAGTATTTAATATATAGACTTTTTGTCAGGTACTTTGGTGTACATCTATAATCCCAGTACTTAGGAGGCTGAAACAGGAGGATCATAGTTTCAAAGCCAGCCTCAGCAACTTAGTGAGACCCTCAGCAATTTAATGAGACCGTGTTTCAAAATAAAAAATAAAGAGTACTAGTTGGGTATAGTGCCACACACCTGTAATCTCAGTACTTGGGAGGCTGAGGCAGGAGGCTCACAGGTTCACGGCCAGCCCCAGCAACTTAGTGAGGCCCTGTTTCCAAACAAAAAATAGAATAGGACTGGGGATATAGCTCAGAGGAAGAAAGACTCTGGGCTCAATCCCCAGCACCACAAAAAGGCAGGGACTTGGGGGTGTGTAGATTGGTAGAATGCCCCTGGATTTGATCCCCAGTACCAAATAATAATAACACATAGACTTTGGGGAAACACTTAAGACCCAAACTGACACACCTCCTTACTGGGCCTAAGAATGTAAGGTTATGTCTATTATGTTTATTTCCCCAGCACCTAACGTATTACCTAACATGGTAATGGTGATCATAATCATTACAGTAGTAGTAAACCTTTATCAAGGGTTTCTTCTGACGTAGGCAGAGCCGTAGGTTACATGAGCCTTTTCATAAGGTAGGCACTGTTATACTCATTTTTACAAATGAGAAATTCAAAGCTTGGGTGGAGGAACTTTCTCCAAATTGCATAGCTAGTGAGTGGCAGAACTGTGCTTGATTTCTGTTTGTTGAATTTAACAGTGCTTTACTTACTGAAAATCCAGCTTATGAAAATTTACACACTTAGGACCAGCCAGTTCCTTCACAGTGAACATTTCTCTCTGAAGGAATTTGGACAGCCTGACTGGACTGCATTCTTCCTCCTGGGAGATGTAGCCATCAGGGAAAAATACCTGCTCTCTCGCTGGAGTCTGCACTAAGCCCAGCACTGCCCTGCAGCAAGGTGGGGACAGCTCTTGAATCTGGACAGCAGTATTAGACCGCCAACATGGCTCCCTGACCTAAAACTACTCCTTTCAACCTGCCTCCGGTTTCTCTTATTACTGTTTGTTCTTATCCTCAACTTTTCAGGAGAAAAGACGTGATCTATTTTCTGAGCTCTCTAAGACACTACCCCAGAAATAGCAAAGAGTGACTTAAAGGGCTTTTGGGTTTTTTTGGGGGGGGGTTGGGGAGCAGGTGTTTGTTTTGTTTTTAATAGTCCATGGAGTAAAGGCTCGTTAGAGAAGACACCAGGCAGGGAGAAATGAGAAAAGAGAGGGGAAGCAGACACCAGAAACTTCACACTGAGTCAGCAGAAGATCATGCAAAATTAAAGTGAAGGTACTTTGTGTGTGTGTTTGTGTGTGTGTATGGCAGGGCGCCGGGCGGTGGTACTGGAGATGAAACCCAGAGCTCTTCTACCTCCGAGCTACACCTCCAGCCCTATCTTTTTATTTTTAATTTGGAAACAAGGTCTCACTAAGTTGCTGAGAGCTTCAGTAATTTGCTGAGGCTGGCTTCAAACCCACAATCCTCCTGTCTCAGCCTCCCAAGTCCTAAGATTACAGGCCTGCGCCACCACGCCTGGCTAAAGCAAAGGCACTTGACAAATTGAATTGCCAGTTAATGACAAATAGCAATTTGCAACTTGCTTGACCTTCTCAACTCTTTAAAGTCCATCTAGTATTTGAAATGAAACATACACTACCCCATGGACATGCTAAGCCTCTTGAAATGATTAGGATCTGGATCCTTACAGAGAAGCCTGTACAGAGGAAATCTCAAATAATATCTAGCATAAATTAGAAATGTTTCCTTCATTAAAGGCAGTTCAGGAGCTGGCCATGGTGGTGCATACTTGTAATCCCAGTACTTGGGAGACTGAAACAAGAGGACTGCAGATTCATGGCCAGCCTTGAACTGCAGCAACTTAGTGAGACCTTGTTCCCTGTTTCAAGATAAAAAAAAAAATACAGCTGGAAGTATAGCTCAGAGGTAGAATGCCCCTGGATTCAATCCTAGTATCAAAAAAAAAAAAAAAAAAAAAACCCAAAGGAAAAATAAAATGGAGTTGGGAGTGTCACTCAGAGGTAGAATCCTCTTGGGTTCAATCCCTAGCACTGGAAAAAAAAGGGGGGGGGGCAGTTGCAGTTCAGAACTAATTCATGGAATTTCCTAGGTTCCTTTCTAGGAAAGAAGGTTGAAAAATGAAAAAAAAAAAAGATGCTACTCAAACAGTATTCCATTCTCATTTCTCCCACTATTAGCTTATCATCTCTATCTAGATATTTTACAAGTATTTCAAGCAAAGCCTGGGCAAAACAGGTCTTTTGAATACCCTTCAAACACCTGTTCTTCCTCAGGCTTCTCGTCACAGTAAATGGAACCACTACCCACCCTACTGGATTCCTACTCCTCAAACCCCATATCCAATCTGCCAGCAAACTTGGTTTCTCGACCTCAAAAATAGATCCCAAATCTGTTCACGTCTCTCTATCTCCACTATCACCACCTGTCCAAGGCAGGTGCCATTTCTCACCTGGACTGTTAAATAGCCTTCTCAATGGTGTTCTTCCTTCTGTTCTTGCTGATGTGTAATCTAACCAGCAGCCAGAATGAGCTTTCAGAGTGAAAATAAATGTTTTTTTTGCCTGCTTGAAATCCTGTAATGGCTTCTAAATGTACTTAGAATAAAGTCATAACTGTCTCTAAATGAAAGTTCCATCTAACTCCTGCCTCCCTGTGTGACCTCATCTCTTGGCTGTCTCCACCTCATCACGTGTCATGCCCGGCTAAACTTGTTTCCACCTCAGGACCCTTGTACTTGCTGTTTTCTATTTTTTTTTAACTTTTTATTTTCCCCTCTAGGAATATAAAATGTACAGGAAAGGAAACAAATTTTGGTGAGCGCTCCATCCCTGTCTTAAGTAAGCATCCATTATCCTGTGTCAGTCAGTTGCCATGACAGGGAGCAGGACCCTGAGTTTATCATATAATCCATATTTTCAAGGGAGAAGTCAGAGTTCTGAATTTTTATGTAAAAATTTCCTCATTTTTAAAAGTTGGCCATTTTATCAAACAAGGATTATGTCCACTAAATAGGACATAAAGTCCTAAACAATTATAGCATAAATTAGAAATGTTTCCTTCATTAAAGGTGGCTTAGGACGAATCCAGGAGCCCACAGCAATCAGGGACCCAGGTTCCTTCTAGCTTTGTGCTCTGTCCTTCTCAGGGACAGACACTTATCTTCACAACCCAGGGAAGGGTCATGAGCTGCAAGCGCTCTAGCATCTAAGTTCCAGGCAGCAAGATGGAGGTCTGCCTGGAAGAAGAGGGGTCAGGAGGTATCCATGAGATATGATTTAAGGAAGCACAGGGGGACACCTTTGCTCACATCTTATTGGCTAAATCTTAGCCACATGACTACAGCTACCTGCAAGGGAAGTTGGGAAATGTAGTCTTTATGTCAGTGGCTTTTCCCACACAGAATAAGGGGAGAAAGAAAGGCTATTGGGGTCAACAATTAGTCGTGTATGTCATAGTGACCATATCTGCTAGGATCCTCTAGAGAAACAGAACCAAGAGGAGACACACAGCAAATCTGAACTCCTTAGGGCAGCCAGCAGGCTGGAAACACAGGCAAGACTTTTGTATTACAGTCCTGAGCAGAATTGCTTCTTTTCCCTAAAATTTCAGATTTTGCTCTTAAGGTATTTTCAACTGATTCTGTGAGGCCCACTCACATTATTTATTTCAAAGTTGATTGAAGATGCTAGTCATATTTATAAGATATGTTCACAACAACATCTATATTGGGGTTTTTGAAAAAAAAAAGATCCCTAATACTTAGCTTCATAGTAATTAAATTTTAAAAACTATGGCACAACAGTTTAACTTGCAGCCTGATGGTTTGGAATCTTTTCTCTACTTGGTGGAGCAAAGAGGTTGGCCCCTTCTAGGCCAACGATGTAAAAAATACTCTAACCCATCATATACTTGAAATCACATGTGCACGATGATAAGAGCCCTTCAGTGAAGGGACAGAGTCCCACTATTTCTGGGTGCTGTGCATAAATAGATAGCTCTGTTTGTTTTTTTTTTTAAACTACTGTTCCAACGGAATGCTATCTGATAAACAGAAGGTTCTTCTTACTAACCCCTTTCTAACTCATTGAATTATTTTCACTGTAAAACCCAAACTTCTGTGGCTAGGTAGTGATTTAGAGAATCATGAGAGGGAGGCAAGGCGGGGGTGGGGGGTGGTGATGAACTGGAACCAAGAAAAGGCCGTGGCCTTTTCAGCCTGTAATCACCAGCCCTTCCCTTCATCCTGTCCCACCAGACAGAGGAGTGGAATGGACTTTTCCACACTCTCCTCATGCAGTTCTTTTCTTTCTTTCTTTCTTTCTTTTTTTTTTGCAGAACTGGGGATTGAACCCAGGGGCATTCTACCTTTGAGCTACACCCTCAGCCCCAGCCCTGTTTTTTTTTTTTTTTGCGGTACTGGGGATTGAACCCAGGGGCATTCTATCTTTGAGCTATACCCCCAGCCCTATTTTTAATATTTTTTGGGGGGGGGTACCAGGGATGGAACTCAGGGGCATTCTCCCTCCTAACTACACCCCCACCCCTATTCTTTATTTTGAAACAAAGTCTCACTAAGTTGTGGAGGGCCTCACTAAATTAGCTGAGGCTGGCTGTGAACCTGCAATCCTCCTGTCTCAGCCTTACAAATTCTGGGATTACAAGCGTGCACCACCACACCCAGCTTAATTCTTTATTTTTGAAACAGGGTCTAAGTTGTGGAGGAACTCACTAAGTTGAGACTGGCCACGAACCTGTGATCCTCATGTCTCAGCCTCCCAAGTACTGGATATGATGGCATTTCCATAGACATGAAGAAATGTTTCCTCAGGCTGAGACAAGAAGATCGTGGGTTCCCACCCAGTACTTCGGAGGCTGAGACTGGAGGATCCTGGATTCACAGCCTTAGCTACTTAGTGAGGCCCTTTGCAACTTAGTGAGACACTGTTTCAAAATAAAGAATAAAAAATAGGACTGGGGGTGTAGCTCAGAGGCAGAATGCCCCTGAGTTTTAATTCGCAGTACTGAAAAAAAAAAAAAAAAAGTGCACCACCATGCCCAACCTGTGTGTGTGTGTGTGTGTGTGTGTGTGTGTGTGTGTGTGTGTTTAAGAGATGTGGTTTTGCTGTGTTGCTCAAGCTAGTCTCAAACTCTTGGGCTCAATAATCCTTCCACTTCAGCCTCCCAAGTAGTTGGTACTCCAGGTACATGTGACTGTGCCCTGCTATAATTGTAATTTCTATTTCTTTTTTTTTTTTTTTTTTTTTTTTTTTGCGGTACTAGGGATTGAACTCAGGGGCGTTCTACCTCCGAGCTATACCCCCAGCCCTATTTTTTATTCTTTATTTTGAAACCGAGTCTCACTAAGTTGCGAGTACCTCACTAGGTAGCTGAGGCTGGCCGCGAACTCGGATCCTCCGGTCTCAGCCTCCCGAATGCTGG
>PVLC010003853.1:51398-91980 GCA_004027655.1 Graphiurus murinus | reverse complement strand
TAGTTTGGCTATTGTGAATTGAGCTGCTATAAACATAGATACGCATGCATCGGTCTGATAATTTGGTTTCCATTCTGTTGGGTATATACCCAGTAGTGGTATTGCTGGGTCATATGGTAGGTTCACTCCCATTCGTCTGAGGATCCTCCATACTGTTTTCCACAGTGGTTGCACAAGTTTGCAATCCCACCAACAATGTTTTTTCTATTTACATTATGGTTTTTTTTCCTTTTCTCCTCTTAGTAATTTTTAATTCTCTATTTTTCCTTTTATACTCTTCCTGTTTTTTCCTTTATTACATTCTAATTTTATGTATTTTACTTTTTATTTTAATGTATACTATCCACATTTCTTTTCTGTTGTTGTTTTCATATTGTGTGTGTTTGTGTATGCATGTGTGTGCATGCACGTGCATGTACTCACAAGTGTTTGAGTGATGCTAGGTATCAAGCTTGGGGTATTTTGTACATTGAGCAATTGCTCAGCCACTCAGCTAGACACCAGCCCGGTTGAAAGAAAGTGCAGCTAGCTCCCACAGTCACTTAGTCCTGCTAGAACTTTGGTGGATACCTCATCTTAAAGAAGAGGGGAGATAAAAGCCCCTAGGCTGATAACCTACCCAAAGTGAGCACAGCTCGGCGGGCCTGATGTCTTGCTCCTGTACAGTCACCTCACAGTAACAGCAGAGAGAAAAAACACAAATGTCATGTGTACTTCACCTCCAAATACCTTAAGTCTAGGTTGCTACCATACCCTGTCAGATAGCACATTTCCAAGAAGACTGGAGATGAGTTTCACAGTGTGGGAGATGTGGTCCTGGCCTATGCCTTTCTAAACAAAGCACTAGAAATTTTACCAGGGTCTAAATAGAAGACAAAAGTTTTAGGCCCTTCATTACAATTGGAAAAGATAACATTCCAAAGAACAGAGTCAATATCAGTAATACCTGTATAAACCTTCACTGTCAGATATGGGTTTACATACCCATTTGAAGAGTAAACACAGAGGGCACATGCCCAAAACTCCACTGTTCACACAATGCATACCTCAGTTACCAGAGGATTAGCACTGTTGCAACACTTAGAGTAAAATAGATCACTCAGGCTCTAATATGGTATTCTTGTATAAAATTTGCTAATTATAGCCAAAGAAGCCACTGAGAGATTATACTATGTCATACTGGAATTAAATTCAATAGTGCATGATATGCTGCTACCCCTAAAACATCCAGAGAAGGCCACTTATTAGAAGGCCTTCACATAAAAGTGGAAGAAATATACCAACAGATGCATAAGTTTCAACACAGAAACTTAGAAGCACAAGACATATGAAACATAAATAAGAAAAAACAGTGTAATACAATATAACTCCTAAAGTTGATAATTCTATAGTAATATATTCTGAAGAAATGAAAGAAGAAATACTGGGCAAAGAATTCAAGAAAATGATTTTTAAATATCCCAATATGTTCCAAGAAAATAACAATAAACACTTGAATTAAGGAACACAGTGCAGTATGTAAACGAGAACTTCAGGGAACAGATAGATATTTTGAAATAAAACAAATATTGGAAATGTAAATCTTAATATATCAAACAAAAATCAGTGAAAACTAAAATTCTATCATTTACCGTAATGCAGATGGAACTGAAGGACAGTGTATTAAGCAAAGTACATGAAGCATAGAAAGATAAGTATTTCATGTTTTCTCTCATATGTGTAAACTAAAATAATAAAATAAAATGAAACAAATGAACAAAGACCTGAAAGTAAAAGGAAAACTTTTAGGGAGGGGAAAGGATTTGGGAGGAGAGGGAGAGAGAATAGGATAATAGAGGGGAGAGTAAATAGTGTGTAAGAGTGGATGGACATGATCAGTACACAATATCATCTATCTATCTATCTATCTATCTATCTATCTATACACATATACATGTATACATATGTACAGAAATGTCACAGTGACACTCACCAACTTGTAAAGTTAATACATTTTCACAAAACTATAAATCATTGATATATTTAAAATTTTGTTTTAATATATATTAATCAAAATGTATGTTTATTTTTCTTACAGTGAAGAACTAGTATATATGAGTACATACTCATACATGAGTTTACATTTATCATTTACACTCTTCATATGAAAAGAGAGAGAGAGAGAGAGGGCACTATTATGCCTTTTTCCCATTTTTCTTTCCATAATAGAAAGTAGGATAATACTGAACAGTTAATTACTGCATATCATCAGATACATCAATAAAAGCACATGTATTTTCATGTTTGCTGTATAGGAGCCACAGCTATTAAATATTGCTTTAAGCTTTTTCTTTTCTTTTTTTTTTGAAAAAAATCTACCTGCATTCCCATACCACTGGGCACTGGGGTTATTTCTTATGTTACATCATAATTTATATTGGCAGGAAGTGTTGGAAGATAGCCATCTGCCAGCTTTCCAAGTAAAAATTATATAGTTATGGATATTGTAGTAGTAGGTGGGTACAGAAAATATGATACTAAGAAAAAAATACAATAGGTTTAATGTGTGTATGTGAGCAATTAAGAGCTACTACAAATCTTCAAATTGGAAGCCTAATTATGATACTTATTTTACCTAGTATATTCACAAAATGAATTAAGTTTTCTGCCAGTGCAGATATCTAAGTTTAAAATTTGGATCCACAAAACTAATGACAAAAGAAATGTGGATCTATTAATTGCAATGAACCTTGAAGAAAAGATCAAAGTGTCTTCAATCAATCAGAAAAAATTAACATGTATAAAAGATCAATGAAATAGAAAATAAAAAACTAAGAAATAAACAGACTAGGAGCTTCTTGTCTTTTGAAACATTAAAAAAACAATAAGAATAAAATATAGCCAAGCTCACCAGGGGAAAATATCAAACTTAGTGAAAAGCAAACAATACTAAAAATGCTAACGGTATCACCAGGAAAACAAGGAAACATAAAAACTCCTACTAATGAATTTGATAGATATAAGCCTATTCTTTGAAAGATAAATACTATCAAGCTGACCCATGAACTCAAAACAAGGAAGTTTTCTTTTTATTAATTTTTTTTAAAAAAGGAAGTTTTTTAACCTCTATAATGATTAGATATTATAGTGCAGTTCTTCAGATTGCAGAAGGTTGTTTGAAAGTGAGCATTCTATTCCACTTTTGGAAAGTGACTTAATTTTTGTTTGTGATTATCAAGGGCATTTACATGAAATAACCTGTTTCAATTGAATGGCCAAACTGGAATTTCCTTCCCAGAGGATTCTCAATTCTGGTTACAATTTATTTCATTTGAATATCCACCCCTCCTTTGGTCAGCCTTTGTGAATAACCAAGACAGTTCACTTAAAAGTTCTAAAACAGGATTTGGGAAGTTTTTTTTTTTTTTTCTATGGTGAGTTTATGAAATTTTGTTACTCAGTCCTTATGGAGATCATTTGAAGAGTCAGTGCTGCTGCCACGTATTTAAGACTCTTGAGGAAATTCAGTGTGCACAGGATGTTATCAATAGGACTCATAGAAACATTATACAAAGAGCTTGAAAAATAGCCAGAAGCAAAGATTCCTAAGACTCAAAATTTAACCAAGTATATCATGGGGAAATATCATGTAACTAATGAAATATTTATATCTGATTTTTTAAGAACTTTTAAACTTTTGTTAATAAGTTCTAACTTTAAATCAAAAAAGCATTTTTTCTCATAAGAGCCTAGCCTTCTTAATGAGAAATTAATCATTCTCTTGAATTATAATATTGAAACCAAGTTACTCCAGATTATATTTATTGTTTGAAGATAATTTATTATTCTATAAATCAAAAGGAAGAAAAATGCTGGTAATAGGAGCAAATATGAACGGAGTCCTTGTCAAGATTCACAGATTTGAACTTGAACTATTTCTGGTGAAGTGAGGATGGCAGTGGAAACCTGATGGATTCTTCTGGCTCTTACTTTGTCTCTGGCTATAGTCACCAAAAGTTCTTGAGAACTCTCTGAGGTACACATGAAGCATCAGCATGAACTTTGTCAGTATATAATGTCATGGAGCCATCTCTGAAATGTATATACCATCATCTAGTTTCAACTTGAATAGCTTGTGGAGACAGTTATAACTTGCTGTGAAACAAGGAGAACTCAGGATCCAACCAAATTTACAGATAGATAATAAAGTCTTAAAGTCAATAAAGAGGTTGAGAGTCAGATGATAGATACATGATAATTTTCTACAGAAGTTCAATCTTTCCCTTTATAAAGATCTCTATATTTTCACAAAAATATGTATATATCTATACGTATGTGTGTGGTATTGGGGATAGAACCCAGGGGCATTCTACCACCAAGCTACACCTCCAGCCCTATTTTACTCTTTTATTTTGAAATAGGGCCTCACTAAATTGCTGAGGCTAGACTCGAATCTGCAATCTTCCTGTCTCAGCCTCCTAAGTACTGGGATTACTAGCTTGTTTCACCACACCTAGCTCTATACATATTTTTTAAATATAAAATCCCACTAAAAGCATGGGGGCAGGGATATTTTCAGCTTTATAAATAAACCTTTTTATCTAAAACTATCTAGGAACAAGGAACATCAGGGGGAAAAAAAGGTGTGTGTGTGTGTGTGTATGTGTGTGTGTGTGTGTGTGTGTGTGTGTGTGTGTATAATTGTTATTGGAGATTAAACCCAGGGGTCTTCTACCTCTGAGCTACACAACTGTTCCTTTTTATTTATTTATTTATTTTAATTTAAAACAGAGTCTCGCTAAGTTACTGCACTCAGAACTCAGATCTGTGATCTTCCTGTCTCAGACTCCCAAGTACTGGAATTAAAGGCATGTACCACTATATCTGGCTCTGATTAGATTTTAAAACCCTCTATATTAAGAAGCCAAGCTATGGATATGAACAATTATATCGTGGTTCAGAAAGAAAAAAGATTCATACTGACTTTATACAAATATTTATAATGCTACAACATTAAAAATATTAATTAAAGTGTTGGAGGAATATATAGGGAGAACAAGATAAATATTTTTGCTTAAAAAAAATTTCCTTAAATCTAGAAAGCAAAATATTAAAGAATCTTCAATGATTCAAACAAGTTATTAAAAGTTTAATTATTATTATCAATAAATTCAATCTCATGGAATTACTTGTTTTGTTTGATATTGAATTTGGAGTTTTAAGAATTATTTATCCATTAAAATACTAGTCCCCGTGGACACCTGTAATCCTACTACTTGGAAGGCTGAAACAGGAGTATCCCAGGTACACAGCCAGCCTCAGCAACTTAATAAATCCTGTATCAAAAAAAAAAAAAAATCTGGGACTGTCACGTAAAGGTAGTATGTCCCTGCGTTCAATCCCTAGCACCACAGAAAAAAAGAAAAAATATCTGAGTGTGAGGGTACATGTCTGTTACCCCATTACTTGGAAGGCTGAGATTCTAGGCTTGTAGGTTGGAAGACATATTCAGCAATGTAGTGAGATTCTCAGCAACCTAGGGAGACCCTGTTTCAGAACACACATACACACACACACACACATACACATACACACACACACACGCAAATAAAAAATTGTGAAGTTCTAAAAATGTTTACTTAGTTCAATTGTATGAGATAAAAATTATTACAAACTTTGTCAGTTTCTTTTCCATGAGTTTCTTGCAATTTTTTAGATTCTAGCTATATGAAAAAGGTTTCAGAAAACCATCTGGGTAGGACAGTAACTGTCCTTACATGATAAATAGTTAGAACACCCACAGTTAATGACATGATGATAATTTATTACAATTCAACTGACACAGAAATTTGAATGACATAAAACATTGTAATAATTAAAATTATAACTGATTGGACAGTGAAAATATTGACAGTAGTAATACGTTTTAGAAATGTTGAATGTTTTTGGATCATTATACTAACACAGGATAGCCTGTGGTAGGTTTAGTATTATTTTTTCCATGGCAATGTTTTCCATGTAATTTAACATATTAGTTAAGTATGATTATTTCTATTTTTATAAGAAAAAAAGTAGATTATTTTGAGTATTCCTAGGGGCTCTCTGAAAAAACTCAAAAATTTACACTTAAAATGTCTTCATTAAGAATTTGATTTGGGGAAGTAGTTGAAACTGTCACAAAATTTAAACATTTGACTAAATAGAATCATAACTTACTCTACAACAATACTTGGTATTCAATTCATAGTTGTAATTTTTTAAAAAATGTAAAGGCAAACATAGAAAAATTCAAAGTTGTAAAACTCTTAGCTCATCAATAGAGATGACACACACTCAATTTTCTTAAATAATCAATGATCTGGTGAAGATAAAGGGAAGCCTAAGTAATCACTGGCCTGAGACACAGAAATCTTCTTCTCTAGATGTATTATCTAATGAGCAATAAAATACTTTGACAAACTCTTTATATGAATGGGCCCAGCTGGGCATGGTGGTGAAGGCTTGTAATCCCAGCATGTGAGAGGCTGAGACAGGAGGATCCGGGTTCACAGCCAGCTCAGTTCCCTAGTGAGGCACTCCACAACTTAGTGAGACCCTGTTTCAAAATAAAAGAATAAAAAAAATAGGGCTGGGGGTATAGCTCAGAGGTAGAATGCCCCTGACTTCAATCCCCAGTACCGGAAAAAAAAAAAAAAAGAATGGACCCCCTTATTGAACAGAAAAGTACATTACCTAAACTGAAACAAACAAATACAAGAAAGCATAACATCAGAAAAATCGAAGTGTGGGCAATGAAATTCACTAAGAGACTTACCCTAGGATTTTTCTCCTGGTTAGTAAGTAAACAGTGAGTATAGTGGACTTTGTGGTTACCTGCTCCTGATTCTCACTGACATCAGCCCTCATAAGGGATCTTCCTTAGACCTTTCATTTGACAACAAAACCTGTTGAAAACAAATCATATTGAATTTAAAAATACTAAAGTTAATATTGTGTATACAAAAGAATAGTTCACAAATAAGAATCCCTCAGACTAAAACAGATAAGAGGAAGTTCAGAGGCCTAATATGACAAGCTGGTTTACAAAGTAAACCTATCATTGTCAGTATAGGTTAAAGATGATTTTCTAAGAAAAACAAATTATTAAAACCAGGAAATCTATGCTGACAGACCAACAAATTAAATTATAAACGTCAACATTTAAGGTTATTAGAATCATTGGTGAGGTTGGAAAGGTCAATTGAAAAGCAGAGTCAGAAAATATTATGTATAGGTTTTTGACATACATGTTGAACTTAAGAAACCATGAATGAACGTGTTTTTCCTTCTATATTAGGATTTTTAACAACAATTGTTTACTTCCATTTGCAAATTATTCCTCAGAACTAACTACAACTTTTTTGAATTTTGCACTTTCTTTTGCCTTAAGTGTTTCTGTCTCTGAAATTCTATGTTCATAACTTCTGAGTAGTGGAATTAAGTCTATTGTTTAGATGCAAATTTATTCTTTAGAAAATAATTGGCATGATTATAAGCATCTGTATCTTCTGGCCATGACCCAGGAATGTTAAGAAGCATTTACACAATGCTAGAATTATACATTAATATCATTTTAATATTATTTTGTATCTATTTGAATACATTTTTCACAAATACTATAGTTCTAAGAGTTTTTATTTTTTCATGATTCACGTATTGAGCCATGGCATAGTTAGCTTTTTCTGTTTTGTTAATTATAACCATTGTTAAATACAGAGTAATGCATCATCACGATAACTTCCTAACTTCAAATTTCCTGGCTTATTGATTTTCTTAATGTTTTAAAACAATAGCTCTTAGCTCATTTCAGTGCTTATATTTAACCCATTAGAAAAACTAAGACATTTGTACTCTAGTCTTTGGAAGAATTTTGAACTTAACATACTTTAAAAATAGCCAAGGGACCCAAGGTCTGTTTGGAAGACCTAATTGGTATGAGTGAAGCAGGGCAGAATATAGCAGCTAAATTTGTATGCAAGAGTCAGAACAAGAAGTATGACACTTACAGTGAAAGCAGAAAACAGCATGCCAACAGTTCAGAACTAGTCATTCAAATGGACTCAAGGTCACTTCCTTTTGTCTACCTTTCTTACAAAGAGCTACACAGAATTGGAAGATGGAAAAATGAATTTTTCATGAAATATTCTGCCTGAGGAAAAGGAAGAAAAAATATTCCACTGTGTAGACCCAGAGCAAAGGTAAGCCTGATGGAGAAAGAAAAAAATGTCATAGGCAAAGCTTGACTCTTTCTTCTACCACGTAGTTGGGTGAATGAAGGTAGGCAGTGGCTAATAATGCATCCATTCTTTTGGAGCATGAACATGTATGATACAGGAGGAGAAAATATCTTCTATGTATAGTCAGAGAAAGAATTCCCTGTATCAATAGCTAAAAATAAAATTTGTTTATATCCAGGAAAATATTCACACAGATGTCTCACAGATGTCTGTTAGAGGCTCAGTTTATTCATAGTATTCTCACTTCTATAATATAGACAATTAAACCCTTAATTCACAACTATAAGGGTCATTTGAAAGAAGCATATCCATGAGTGCCTTTTTTTCAATTTTTAATGATGCTTTAAGCATTTTTTGTAGGGTCCATTGTATATATTGTGCTCCTCTTATATGGGAGAGAATAAAGAGAAATAGATAAAAAAGAAAGAAGAAAAGAGAAAGAGAAATGGAAAGAGAAAAGAAAGGAAGAAGGAAGAGAAGACAAGGTGAAAAAGGAGAAGAGAGGGAGAACAGAAAAGGGAGAGATTGACATCACAATATAAAATATATATGATTGCATATAACCATATATAATCAATATATGAGAAAAATTTGAAAGATAAATAAGTTATATAATAGGCTATTGCATTTTGTATTGTAATAATTTGTGCTTTGTATGTATACATCTTTGTTAGGTACCAATTGATAACGACATATGTGCGCACATTTCTCATCTGACCCCTTCCCCAATTCCCACCCCGCTTCCTTGCCCTCCCTCCCTCTCAAGTTTAGTTCAGTGAGTGACCTTGATATAATTGTGTAAGAACATAATGTGCCTTCAGGTGTCCTCCCCCCACCCCTGTCGTCGGTCCCCTTCGGTTAAATCAACTTCTTTGTTTATTGAGGGTCTCTACTTTTTCGCCTGGGGATCTTCTTATGCCCCATCTTCTCCCTAACATCCGCATGTTATGGAGAACATATGCTTCTTTACTCTTTGTGACTGACTAATCTCACTTAACATAATGTTTTCCAGTTGCATCCATTTCCCTGCAAAAAACATGATTTTATTCTTCTTTATGGCTGAGTAAAATTCCATTGTGTACATATCCCATAGTTTTGTAATCCATTCATCTGTGGATGGACATCTTGGCTGCTTCCATAGTTTCGCTATTGTGAAATGTACAGCTATAAACATAGATACACATGCATTGGTCTGATAGTTTGGTTTTCATTCTTTTGGGTAGATACACAGAAGTGGTATTGCTGTGTCATGAGGTAGGTTAATTCCATTCGTCTGAGGATCCTCCATACTGGCTATTGCATTTTAAACCACCCAACAATCACACTAATTTAAGATGTTATAATTATCAATCTAATATGAACACTTTTTCCTAGAAATATAATAAATTTACATTTTTAAAATTTTATTCAAGTTACCATTTTTGTTAGGTTACTATACATTGTGTTTTATTATTTTTCCTAAACTCAATGCAAGATATCCACTTCTGTAAGAATTGCTGAATTTCTCTAATAATGAATGTTTTTTTCTCCCCTTTCCTTTTTCTCTTTTCCTTATCACATCCTTATTTTCCTTACATGACTCTTTTTATTATTTATTTTCCTTTTCCTGCTTTATTTCCTACATCTCTTACTTTATATTGCTTCTTCTAATTACATGCAAATGTATACTTTTAGATCATCAGGCAAGTTTTCAGGGTTTCCATTTGGAAGTCTTGCTTAAGCTTTTTTCAAAAGTCTTGTCATTAACATCTATATTAACAAAGGGAAAAGATGTAAAATGATTAGAATGCCTAAATAATGGCAGATAATTAAACAGATAAATGTAATTAACTGAAAAGTATTTTGAAATAAGGATCAGGTAAATTAAATAGCACCTGGTTTTCACTGATTACTATTGGTTTTAGTGTCTAAAAAGATGATGAGCTGGTAAACTGTTTGATTTGGGAAGGCAAGAAAAATGAAAATGGGGAATCACTCTTTTATCTGGATTTAAATGTTATTTGAAGGAAATATCTTAAAGAGATGAGGCTAGGTTTTAATTTATATTTGACACTTTATTTTGCTATGAGAAAAACAAATATCCTGTGTCACATACAGTGCAGAATGTTATGATTTGGCAAAAAAAATCACTAAGGACAGAATTACAATAATGAAAGCAAGAACATGATATTAGAACACAGCATCCTTTGATTTTTCTGTCAATTTTTAGGAGTCAGGAATGCAGAGGTTCGGAGTTTCTGCATCAGTTATAGAGCCTGTGCCATGAATTCCTATAGGAGCCTTCTATAAATGATGAAATGTTTTTAATTGTAAGGGATGACATCTGAAGGGCATTACTTCAGTCTTAGAGCATAATTTACTTTGAACCAATATAGGGGCTAAAGTCCTTCAATTCATGGCATTGAAAGTGAGAAGTTACTTTTGACCACCATTTTCACATTTTTTAAAATTAGATGATTATTCAAGTTCTCACTTTCTATTTTGTTTAATGTATATGTCTCATACTTTGCAGCTTCTGGCTGAACGATCTTTAGAGAATACATTTATGAGAATAAAATCACATGCAGTGTGACTATCATTTTATAATTTTAATTTTATAAGGAAAACATCTAAATATGATACAAATGACATTTCTCTTCTCCCAGATGCATACTAAACAGCCAATGTTAAAAATGTATAGCATATGACACAGGCTAAATCAATAGTTGGAGAGTTTTTCTTTAGCTTTTATTTATTACTGAATTATTTTTAACCTTATTTTCTTTGCAGTTATAAAGTTGATTCGTTAGTATTATTCAGAAGAGAGGTATCCATTGAAAATGTTGTTTGCATGCCTATATTTTTTGAAAAACATTAAACAATTTATCTTATAAATTTGTATTAAAGTCAAATTACTTGATTATTATAAGAAATGATTACATCAGCATTTAAAAATTGTACTTATTTATTTTGAGATGCTGGGGATTCTATCTCTGAATTATACCCTCACCCTTATTTTTTTTTTTTTTAATTTGGAAGCAGGGTCTTGCTTCCAAAGTTGCTGAGCCTGGCATCGAACTTGTGATCCTCCTGTCTTAGCCTCCCAAGTACTGGTATTACAAGCATGCATGACCATGCACTGTTCTACATCAGCAATTTCTTTGGTTAGGGACAACTATGTTGCTTCTGCTAGTCTACTACTTACAGGGGCACAGGATTCTGCTTCCTTCTCTTCTTCACATGTAAGGGGAGCCCTTGGCACATAGTAGGGGCATGCATTTATAGAGCAGAGATACAATGGCATCATACCTGTTCATTTGTTTTTCTTTGTACCTTTCTCACTGAATAAGAACACAACAATTTAGAACATTTAATTGTGTGAGTTCATGGAATGCAACCTTGCATCCTCTTGTGTGTCTGTGTTGCTGGGAGACCTAGGTTACTGCCTACAATTTGTTTTTGTTCTGAATAAAGCTGCAGAAACCAAATCCAACAGCTTTTGGCAGGGAAGGTCCCTTTATCACTCTACCTGCCTCACTTGGGAATTGGAGAGTCTTCTCTTCTTGGAAGACCTAGCATTTGCAAGTCTTTATACCTATTCTATGAGATATATTATTTCCTTAAATTTCAACAGAAAAGCAGGACTGACATTTTCTCACATTATTTTTTCACACTTCTAACTCCCAAGAAAATAAAGCCACCTGGTTACAGAAACGCCAGTGATATCGCTGCTTCTGTCATTAATTCTTTACAATAATTATTGCAATTAACCTACTTTATCTCAGTTATTTTATCTTTAGTTTTCTATTAAATATTTATTTTCGATTCACTGGCTTTTTTCTTTGACAACAATCATCAGGATGGTACTTGGCTTAATGATTGTAAATGTTTGCATCAAAGCTATCTTCTGGAACTTCATCCCTAACCACTTAAAATTTTATTTTATTTTTTCAGTGAAAGAAAGGATTGTTTTCTCATTAATATCGATAATGGTAACTTTGATTAAGGAATTTTTATACACATGTGCTTTTTTTTTTTTTTTTTTGCGGTACCCCAGCCCTATTTTTTATTCTTTATTTTGAAACCGAGTCTCATTAAGTTGCGGAGTGCCTCACTAGGTAGCTGAGGCTGGCCACGAACCCGGATCCTCTGGTCTCAGCCTCCCGAATGCTGGGATTACAAGCGTGCGCCACCACGCCCGGCTCACATGTGCTTCTAAAGTCTAGCAACTCTAATTAATCTAGACTCTTCTTTCTCATTCTACGAAAAAGTAAAAGAGGAAAGATAATATTTTGTGGGGTTAATATTAAAACATTTTTTAAAGTGTTCTGAAAATTACAGGATCATTTAACTTTATCAGCTAATGTTCATATCTCTTAAATCCTATACCAGAAATTGGCAAACATTTTCAATAAAGAACCAGGTAGTCAATATTTTAGACTTCTAGGTCAAATGATTTTCATTGCCAAGTACAAATGAGCCTCTAGATTTTTTTCATTTTTTTATTGTAATAATTTGTGCATTGTTGAAAGGAGACATAAGCAATAACAAAGGGGCAAGCTGGGCATCATGGTGCACGCTTATAATCCCAGCATTTGGGAGACTGAGACTGGAGGATCTGGGTTCTCGGCCAGCCTCAGCTGCCTAGTGAGGCACTCCACAACTTAGTGAAACCCTGTTTAAAAATAAAGAATAAAAAATAGGGCTGGGGGTATAGCTCGGAGGTAGAATGCTCTGAGTTCAATCCCCAGTACCGCAAAAATAAAATAAAATAAAATAACAAAGGGGCTTGACTATTTATTTTATTCTGTTCCTGGAAATGTGTATCTGCTTTCTATGGCTGCACTAACAAATATCACATCCCAGCTTAAATGATATAAATTCATTTTCTCAGAGTCCTGGAGAATAGAAGTGCAACTTGGCGTTGTTGAGAAATTTGATTTACTTTGAGACCTCTCTTCTTGCCCTCAAACAGCTGTTTCATGTACTCAAGATGTCTTTCCTCTGAGTGAACAACCCTGTGGTAGTATCTCTGTGTTTGTCCAAATTTTCTCTTCTTATAAGGGCATAAGTCTGACTGAATATAATCTTCCCAAAGGCTTTTGTTTTTCTTGCTAATCATTTTAAAGATCCTATCTCCAAATACAGATACATTCTGGGGTACTCAAGCCTATATCTTCAACATATGCATATTAAAGAAAGATAATTCAGCAAAAAATAACAATGAAATTTGAAACTCATAAAACTTTAAGTGTACTGATATATTACTTGTATTTTTTAAAATTTTAAACTTTTAAAACTGTTAAACCTTTGTTAGCACTCAGGCTGTACAAAAATATGCTACAGGGAAGATTTTACTCAAGGTCTTAGTTTGCCAACCCTGACCCTAAAAGCCCATTCTTTCCCTTATGTTGCATTTGAACACTATAAAACAAATTACATACACTTTTCAGTATAGTGGCACTTTCTTGAATAGAAGATACTGTATATATTATAATTAATTTTATATCTAAACAAGAAAACCTTAACAGGCCTAGTGTGGTGGAGGACACCTATAATCCCATTACTTGGAGGGCTGAGACAAGAGAATCACATATTTGAGGCTAGACTGGGTATCAGAGAGATAGTTTTTCAAAGCCATCTGGTTCATTGATTCTTATTATTATTTTCTTAGGCATAGGCATTCTATTCTGAAAGTTTTTTGTTATGCCTATATGTTGAAATGTTTCCACTATGATTTCTTCCAGCAGTTGCTGAATATATAACTCAATGGTAAGATACCCCTGGATTCAATTCCCAGTAACAAACACTGTATACACACACACACACACACACACTCACGCGCACGGGCGCAAGGAATTTAATACAAATGAAATTATTCCAGGGAGAGTATTGCATCTCTTTACAAATAGTAAATGTATATTATCAACATAGAAAAGACATAGAATCTTTTTTTTTTTTTTTTTTTTTTTTTTTTTTTTTTTTTTTTGCGGTATTGGGGATTGAACTCAGGGGCATTTTACCTCCGAGCTATACCCCCAGCCCTATTTTTTTATTCTTTATTTTGAAACCGAGTCTCACTAAGTTGCAGAGTGCCTCACTAGGTAGCTGAGGCTGGCTGCCAACCTGGATCCTCCGGTCTCAGCCTCCAGAATGCTGGGATTACAAGCATGCCGCCACCACACCCGGCCATAGAATCATTTAATCAGTTGAGTAGATGCCTTTCCTTAAAGCATTAAATGAGCTGCCTTCTGCTTTTGTGTTCAAGGGACAAAGAAAAATAAAAATAAATGAAAAATTGAGAAATGAGCAATGAACTTTGCCACAAGTAAATCACAAATTTTCCAAAAAAGTAGAAATCTGCTTCATACATTAAAATTTAAGAAAAACAAAGTAAGACATTTATATTCTTTTGTGTGGGAGCAGATCCTAAAGAACTGAATAAGAGAAAAGTGATTGGATATCACTTCTGAGATGGGGTTGCAAAAAGACTGTGTGGCTTCTATCACTCCTCCCCTTCTTTTTCTCTTCTCTTTATTTTTGCTTGCTCATTCTGGTGAAGAAAACATTCATGCTGTGAGCTGCCCCATGGAAAGTTTCACATGGAAAGGAGCTGGAGAAAGCCAAAAATTAACTGCCAACAAGGAACTGAAGCTCCACACTAGTCAGCAGGAACCTTATCCTAAGGACATGTGGTGAAGCTTGGAAGTAAGCGCTCACTCAGTGAGACTTGAGGTGACTGCAGCCCCACCTGGCACCTTTTCAGCAGCCTGTGAAATACCCTGAGCCAGAGGACACAACCGAGTCACACTTGGAGCCCCAAGGCACAGAATCTATGGCATAATAAATGTTGCTCTTTTAAATTTGGGGGTGATTTCTTATACAATAAATAACTTTAAACATTTGTACATAGTATTTCGCCTGTGTGGTTTTAATCTCTGCTGATTTTGTGGTTTTACTCGCTCTTTCTCATTACTAATCTTTATGTTGTCTCTGGTCTTTACTCTTGGCCAAGTTTCAGAGATATTTTTATTCCCTCTTTCTCTTTCATTTTTAGCACTTTAAAAGAATTAACTTTTAGGTTATCTCACCTTATTTTATTCATAATATATACAAAATCATGAATTTAGGAGGAGGCATGGGTTACTAATAGCCACGTTAAAAGCTACCTCTACAGATAATACATTTTAAAACCCTAACTTAAGAAATTATATAATTCTTAGCCAGGCACAGTGGTGTGCACCTGTAATATAAGTACTTAGCAGATTGATGTGAAAGAGTCTCAGGTTTGAGGCCGGCCTCAGCAATTTAGAGAAACCCTCAGCAACTTGGAGAGACCCTGTTTCAAAATTTAAAAGTAGGACAGGGGTGTAGCATAGAGGTAGAATGCTGCTGGGTTCAATCTCCAGATCCACATACAAAAAGTAGTTATTTATTCCTCAACAAAATATATTATCAAAACATATACAAGGAGCCGGGAGTGGTGACGCACACTTGTAATCCCAGCATTTGGGAGGCTAAAACTGGAAGATACAGGTTCGCGGCCAGCCTCAGCTCCCTAGTGAGGCCCTCCGCAACTTAGTGAGACCCTGTTTCAAAATAAAGAATAAAAAAATGGGGCTGGGGGTATAGCTCGGAGGTAGAATGCCCCTGAGTTCAATCCTCAGTACCACAAAAAAAAAAAAAAAATACACAAGGAGCTATAGAAAACTTATACAGACCAACTAATATAGAAGACCATTCAACTGTGACAAAATTGGTATTATTCAACTAGTTTTCCATAGTTAATTTCTTTATATCAAAAAGAGACCAATATTTCAAGGTATGTAAACTTTGGAAGAAAATACTACAGACATTCGAAATAAAATGAAAATTTCCTACTTGTATCTAATAAAGCTACCGTGGCTTATCACATAAGTTACAATTGTCCCTACTACTCTGTATATTTTGCCAACATATTTTTTTACTTTCTCCTCAATCCAGTGGAAAATAAAATTCATGCTTTTAAGAACATTTTCTGTGTTCACTATGATTTTCCCTATAGTTAGAATATTGCCTGGCACATAATGTGTATCTAATCATTGACTTTACTGTTAATTTAAAAATCAAATGATACATTACTATTTTATTACTCTAAGAATCATGTGTGTTAGACAAAGGGATATGAGTCAGCTATGCATGGCTTGCAGTAAATCTCTATGTGAAGAGAAGTGAGCCAATGCATTAAAAGAGGGATGCATTAGTAAATCTTTAAACTTTTCATAAGTGTGTTTTGCTCTGGAAATTAAATAAATAACAACTGTAAGAAAGATAGGTATCTGTGTAAGAAAGATAGATATCTTTTCAGATGCTATTGGAGGTGTCATGGGTAACAGATACTAAGAGGTAGATTTTTTTTTTTTTGGCAAAGTCCAGGAAATATGCAACTGAATAATATTGTATTACTATGATTATTACTTTAGCAAAACATTTCCAAAAGAACAGAATACAGTAAAGAAAATTTGTTTATTTTTAAGGGCAATTTCATTGTTTTAATAATTAAACTGGTAATATATCCTATTTCAAGTAAGAGATTTACTGGGAATGAACTAAGGCTTTCATATATGCTAAGTGAAATAAGCAAGGTACAGAAAAACAAATACTGCTTGATCTCACTAATATGTGGAATATAAAAACTCAATCTCATAACAGTGAGCATAACAGTGGTTATCAGAGGCTGGGGAGAATAGTGGGTATAGAGAGGTAAAGAAAGGTTAATCAGTAGTCAATGGGTTCTTAGTTATAGGGAGTTGGGGCAAGAAGTTCTGGTTGGCTGTTGTACAGTAGGGTGACTATAGACAGTAACTTACTGAACATTCTAAAAATCTGGAATAAAATATTTTGAAAGCTTTTTATTGTAAAGAAATGATTGAAGGAATATCGAAAAATTTTATTGCTTGATGAAATTAGACTTCTAAAACCATAATAAATATTTTACAATATATACACATATTTGAATATTATATAGTACTCTACTAATATGTACACCTTTTATTATTATATATCAGTTAAATAGATTAAATTTAAAAACACTAAGTCTACACTAAGTCTAATTGACTACATTAAACAGGAATGAAGAAAAATCGATTTGAAATATCTCATACATTTTAGTGGCCTAAACTTTTTGCATAAATGTCTTTTAAATGGAGAAGTAAGGGTATATCTGTATTTTGTTTTGTTTTGTTTTTGTTTTCCAGTTGGATTTCCTTAGCCAGTTACATTCAAATGAGCAAAACTACTACTGTACTCAGAGTTCTAAAATGTCTCCTGAGATTCCTATCCCTTGAGATTCATGCCCTGTATTACTCCCTCCTTCTGAATATGGTCAGGATTAATGTAATTCTACAAATATAATTGAGATCTCAAGTGATTTGACTTCGAGTTAATCAAAAAGAAGGTATTCCTAGAGGGATCTGATCCAATCAGGTGATCCCTTAAAAGGGACTGAATACTTATTGAAGGAAGATATTTGGAGTGTGAGAGGGCCTATGCAGAGAGCTGTGTGTCAGGATCCTAAGTCTCATTTCTAGAAATTCTGGTCCTGGGCTCATAGAAACTAGAAAAAGGAATATTAGTCATATGATCCCATGGCAATAAATTCTACCCACAATCTGAGAAAGTTTGGAATCATAGTATTTTTCTATTTAAATTTCAAGTTGAGGACATGCACAGCCAATATTTTGACTTCAGCCTCATGTGATTCTGAACAGAGAACACAGTTAAAATGTGCAGGACTCTTAACCCACAACAAATGTGACATGATAAATTCTATATATTCTGTGGTACTTGATTGGTTTTAAATCATGAATTATTCTGAACTTAATCAATTTTCTATTATTTTCACCATGATTATAATAAGTTGCAGTGGCTATACTAAACAGAATAATTCCTCAATCATACTAACCAGAAATTTTAATGTTTTTTCTAGTGTCTTTGCAGAAAATAATATTTCATAGACATCTAAGAAGTAATTGGTGCTGAAAGTAGAAAAAAAAACTGCTTTCGATATTTTTTGTGAAAATTTTAATACATGTATTTAATAATTTGGTTTTATTTTTTAGCTCTAAGGAATATATTAACTCAGAGGTGGTAATAAATGCATAAAATTATAGATATATTTTAATTTGAAACAAAGATAACTAGAACAGTTTTTGAAAGGATATATTTCTCGACATAATAATTGAAATGATGAAGTCTAGATGCTTCATCATTTGCCTATTTGCTTCAGCCATTTTTCACATCTTAATAGATAAATTTAGTATTGAATCATACATAAATACGAAGATAATACATAGAAATGAAGTTATTAGAAAACATTTTTCTCACTAGGAATGCAAGTTATTTTATGTTTATTTGATTCTGCTTGCATTAGGACATATACAAAAGTGTATAGTCACATATACTAAAAGAAACACATGAAATATAATTTGCTATAAATAAGTTAAATTAGTTAATCTGAAGCAATCTTATATAACAGTTTTATGAGTAAGTGTACCAATAATACAGAAAACCAGTGCAAAACCAGGCGTGGTGGTGCACACTTGTAATCCCAGGACTTAGGAAGCTGAGACAGGAGGATTGCAGGTTCACAATCAGCCTCAGCTATTTAGTGAGGCCTTCAACAACTTAATGAGACCCTGTTTCAAAATAAGGAACAGAAAATAAAGGTGGGACAATAGCTTGGAGGTAAGTGCTCCTGGGTTCAATCCTCAGTTCCGAAAAAAAAAAAAAAAAAGAAAAGAAAATGTAAAATCATGAATAAGATCCTTAAAAAAAAAATCTTTATGATGCATTAAAAGCAAGTATTTCAGCCGGGCGTGGTGGCGCACGCTTGTAATCCCAGCATTCGGGAGGCTGAGACCGGAGGATCCGGGTTCGCGGCCAGCCTCAGCTACCTAGTGAGACTCAGTTTCAAAATAAAGAATGAAAAATAGGGCTGGGGCTGGGGGTATAGCTCGAAGGTAGAATGCCCCTGAGTTCAATCCCCAGTACCGCAAAAAAAAAAAAAAAAGCAAGTATTTCTCAAGTATAGGAGACACTACAATAATTTTACCTACTCAGCCATTGGCATTAGAGATTTTATTTTCATGAAGTCAAACTTTTTTCTAATGTATGCAATTTAGTACCTTATACTTAAATAACTGTAAATGTGACATGATAGTCTAATGACTCATATTTATATAATTTATCAACTCTTCATTGTGCTTAGAAAACTGGTACTGAAAATATTTTAACACACTAGAATAAGAACATATAAAGAGATGTAGTTATGCCTAGTTATATTGTTTGGGAAATCACTATTCTTAATAATTTGGAGAGAGATACAAAATGATCTTTCATTAATAACTTTTAGAAATATTCTTCCTCACAAAATGACAGATAATAAGCTGTAACTTTGTTATGATTCTGCTCCTATGACCAGTAATTTAATTATCAATGAATATTTTGTTGCTTGGGTGAAAACTCAGACTCTGCAGTGATTAAAAACTTGTCTTCCCAAAGTTTTCCTTGTATTCTCTATGTTCATGGCTTTGACTAAATTTCTTGTAAACCATCTGTGTACATAGGATGCTACCCTCTTATTATGAACCCATGCAGTACAATCTGACCTGCAGCTTCCTCCAAATCATACATTCCCGGCTATAATGAAGATTTTCTATTATTATGTGATTATCTCTTGTCAGTCCTTCATTCAAATATATTATTTATTGACCCAGAAATTAAATCTGTTGTTGATTTACCAACATTATACAGATTATATAGGTATATGGAAGAGGGTATAGTAGAAACAAAGGTTATTGGCATTAAGGTAGCAATGAAATTATAAGTTGCAGTGTTGGATGTTATAACAGAATTTTTTTGTATTTTGTGTAATAGAAACCAAATCAAAATTATCTTAAGTAGTAGGGAAGAGTAAGAGAAGGTATAACCTGTCAGCAAAGAAAATGTTATTTGTTCATTTTTATTCTATGTCCATCATGGTGACCAAGGGAAAATATGTTAATTACAGGATAGCTACTATTAGGGACAGCTTTCACAGAAATGATATTGTTGAAGAAGCATTTTCCAGAAAGAGTATAATTTAAACTTACTTGTTAGAACATAAGTTTATTAGAATTTACATAGAAACTATGAATTTGGCCTACATACCATTACAGAGTACAAAAATGAATTATATATTTTAAATACCTTTTTCAGAATTGAGCTATTTTTTAGTTTAGGAGAAAAAATATAAATAATAGTAATGATTTAAATAGATGTTGCCTTTTCTAGAATTAATTGGAGTGCTTTTAATGATCGATTTTTTTTCCTAATTCTATTGACAAAATGACCCCAAATCTAGCCAACTAAGTTAAACTTTCAGGAAATGCTATATCATCAAAACTATTTTGAAAAAATGCATATATTCTCTAAGGTTTAGAGACTAATTGAACCAACATATCAGAATGTATTCAGTTTTAAAAACGTAGTTGATAGATGGGTCCTAAAGAAATTCTGTTTCCTATTCAGAGGAAGTCTCACTTACCACTTCCAGGATAGCTAGGCAATAACTCATTCTACCAAAGAGCTGACAAGAAAAAGCAGGTACCACTTGGGAATTTCAAAGATGGTGTAGTATGATATTTGAAGTACGTGAACAGATAGGAGGAGGTTAGCAAAAGGGAAGGTTTGCTTAAAAGAAAAGAAAGGAAAGGAATGTTTATGTGAATAAAAGTAAGAATATGTAGCTAACTTAAGAAGTTGCATCAAAATGTTCATATTGGAAAAATTATAAAAGCATATTTACCATAATCAGTCTTTGTTTCAGTTACATTACTATTAAGAGTCCCTGAATGTATTTTAACATATGATATAGTACTAGACGCTAAAATTAAGGTTCACAACAGATGTGGATCATATGGTAGTTTTAAAGAATAATTGAACAAAGAATAATGTACCAGGCAAGGTATGAAAAATAAAAAAATAATTAAGTGGATTTATTTTACAAAAATGACATTGTAATTGATAGGACCCAAATGAGTACAATATTGATTATTGAATTACATTTTAAATATTTTAACTTAATGTGGAAATTATGAAAGGTTAAAAATATATTTATTATTTGAAATATGTATTTTTAAAGGAAGTGAGATACTAATCACACTGAACTTTTTAGGCTATATTGTCTTGAAATATTATTGGAAATATTTAGTCTAGAAATTAGCCAAATTTTTTTTAAATGTGCTTCACTAAAAACGAATTAGAGTTTGTTTATTTTTGCTGTAAGATAAATCTTTGGAATTTTGATTTTAAATTATTCATGAGATTTTAGTTTGTTTATAGTTACAAATTATCTGATTGTTTTAGAAAATCAAGTACAATATTAGCCTGGATATTTTGAGTCCAAAGCCCACTGAATAAACTAGTTCTTACTGTGATCTAACACTTTGTTTATGATTATTCTCTTCACATGGCTACATGTATTGGAAATTTAATACAAATTTGAGAACATGGGAAAGTTATACTAGGTAGTATAATACATATCTATTTTTCCATACAATTTTTGAAGAAGGCAAAATATTTTATAGAACTATATCAATTGAAATTGAAAAATTAATTATTGTAATATATGTTAAAATAATTAAAAGTTTTGCTTAGCCAGCTAGGAATGTATCATTTTGTTTACATTGCCATCTGTTCTAATTACATATCCAAGGTTACTGGATATTGTCCAAAAAACTGTAGCTATTATTGGATTTAAAAATGTTCTCAGAATTATTTTATAAAATAAACTATACTTAAAAATAGGACACTCCTTTAGAGTAGGGAAAAATGGTAAATGAACCTGGAATTTTCAGGGTCACCAATTTTCCAGAAATTGTCTTTAATGAAAAATCTTATATTTGCTTTTATTGCCCATAACAATGGTATTAAAAGTGATAAGTTAATAACTATCACAACCCTTGAAGTCGGTGTTTGAACCTGGAACCTAGAGCCTTAAGAAAATGAGGTGGACAAATGTCTTGTGCAAATGCCAATTTTATTAGGGAAAAGCTGCGAGCTTTATTGCCAGCAGAATTCAGGGGTTGCTCCAGGTAACAAACTGTGTCGGCCCTAAGTAGGTAGCAGAATAGATTATTCTCAGAGAAGCTAAGTCAAGGTCTTTACAGAAAAGTCTATCTGGCTACAAAGAAAATACATATCTCTAGGGCTATACTAAGTCAGGACATCCTGGTTTGGCAAGAAGCAACAGAACACAGCCAAAGTTACAGTTGTGTGCAGAATACACTGAGTGAAAGACTTTTACCTTTCTTCTTGGAGTGTCCTCACAAGACTCAATTATATTCCTCCACAAAATGCTTTTCAATGGCATGTGTCCCAACAACTATCTTTTTTTTCAACTCTGGTTTTAGTTTTAAAGTTCAGGTTTCAGATTCATAAAATCCACAGTTTTTTTTTTCTTGGCACTTGTTAATCTAGTTTAGATATTCTAAGGCAAGATTTTGAAAGAATTCTTTCTTAAAATAAGTGACTAGTCTTCATCTATATCACTTCCCCCCAGTTGCTGATCATTATTGTCATTTTCTGATCATCTGCTTGTTCTGTCACATTAATTGAGAACAATCACATCTGTTTCCTTTCCTCTACATTTTAAGTATCATTATTTTTCTATAGGATTATGTCTTCTGTGAGAACAAACTCTATTAGCATGTATTAATTTTGAGGCCAATCTTCTCTATTAGCAGTCATTCTGGCATGCATGTGTAGCCTCATTCTGGCATGCATGTGTACTCATCAGAATCCAAGCAAAATTCAGAAACCCAGAACTTGAAGAGTTTAAAACAAGAATTATCCACTGCAACATGGGATTACTATAATGATGAATTGGCGAATAAAATGTAATAAGATCTCAAAAGAACAAAGGAATAACATGTGGGAATGCAACTACTACTGGTTGGACTGAGATAGGACACCCATTGAAAAGGACACCCCAAGACTACATCAAGATCTTGTTGGAGAAAGACAGCTGTGACAATTGAGCAGCAAAGTCATGAGCGCTGCTGGAAGAAATGGATGAAAATCTTGCCACAAATCTAACTCCTACAATGCTAGTGAAAGCTCCCTATAAAACATTAATCATTAAAAGGGACTCCACTGGGAAACTACCAAATGTAGATTTACATTTACATTTTATTACCAAGAAAACAATGAGATACACTAATTATTTAGGTTTCTGAAGCTTTATGAAAACTAAGATGTTAAAATCTAAAAGAGGCAGAAGCCATGGCATGCTTGGGTATATTGTGAAAATCAAAATGACCAGTACAGAGCAATATAATCTGATTGACTATACAGCCTCCAAATAAGTCATCATTTTTTCTGCTCACATAACAAATCAATCAATCCAGTATAGTCCATAGGCATATTTAAATTTATTCATGCCATTCCATCAAAATGATTACTAAACTATATATCTAAATAGGATATAAACTATTGTGTACTTATTTATATTTTATTTGTTTATTTTTTTGTGGTACTGGGGTTGGAAACCAGGGACCTTCTATCTACAGAATATACCTCCAGCCCCATTTCATTTTTTATTTGGAAACAGAATCTCCCTAAGTTGCTGAGAACCTCACAAAGTTGCTGATGCTTTGAACCTGCAATCCTCCTGTCTCAGCTTCCTAAGTACTAGGATTACAGGCATGCACTACTATGTCTGACCCCTATCTTTTTAAATAATGGAGATATATACCAAAGCATAAACATTACAAATGCAGCTTTTATCCTAAAGTTTGAAAGTCTGTAAGTAGAAAAAATAAATTGTATTTACTTGACTTTCTAACAACGTCCACTCTTTTATTATTCTTCAGTTCCAGTTTAGAGTATATTGTTTCATAACTTCAACATATTTGACCCTAGCTTCTATGTGGGAGTTAGTGAGATGAGAAACTTCAAACTGTGATTTTGAAACCCCCAGTTCAAATGCTCTGGGGTGATACTGTGAAGAGACTATTCCTTAAAATAAATGATTTGATCTTCAATCAAGAAAAGTGTTAACTTCCTGGAAAGTTTCCAGTTTGCTGTTCTGAAGAAACTCAATTTAGCAATTTCATCAACTTTCACTTATCCATGGTATTGGAGAGAAGCAGCAGCATGAATAATCTAAAGTGCAGTTAATTTTAAAAGAATTTATATGAAGTGATTTTCAGTAGCAGATTTAACTTCCTGGTTGTGTTGTACCTAAGCTAATAATAAAATTAGTTTTTTCTTTCCTCAGGGGATAATAATTGGTAGCTCAGTAAAATAATGTGTGATATGAGAGACAGGCACCTTTGTTAGTGAACAGGAAATATTCTTAAATAGTACATCCATAGGTGGAGAGTTGAAAATTATTGATAATAAGTAAAACTTGCTGCTTTATGTAAGAGTGAGGGGGGATATCAAAAAATTGGCCCTATATTGTGAAGTGCTGACTGGAATGTATAGTGATCCACAGTATTAAGGTGGATAGACTACTAGCTAATTAGTACATTTAAAAGCACTTTGTAAATTTTAAAACATTAATAAAACCCATGATGCACTGGAAGTCATTGTAATGTGGCTTTTTGGTGTGATGCATGAATTATTTTTAATTCCTATTAATACACATGTGGAATGTATCTTGTTATATTTTATTTATTTTAGTGTGTGTGTATGTATGTGTGTGTGTGTGTGTGTGTGTGTGTGTGTGTGTGTGGTGTATGATAGTGAAGATAGAACCCAGAGAACTTCTACCTCTGAGCTATATCCCCAGCCCTATTTTATTTTGTAACAGAATCTCACTAACTTTCAGAGGGCCTTACTAAGTTGATGAGGCTAGATGCCAACCTTCAATTCGCCTATTTCAGCCTCCCAAGTACTTGGTTTCCCACCATGCCTGGGAAAAGTACCTTTTTCAATGGTAATTTTTTAAAAATATGTTTTCTCCTTTAAAAAAAAAAAGTAGCAGATACTGTGAATCCTTATCTCAAAAAAATAATAGTAGCAGTTATTTGTTTCCAAAAATATAGGCCTACTAAAGAATAAGAGTCATGGGACAGGAGATAGTTTCTTATAAATTAAGAAAATAAAGTCTTTGGCTCCAGAGAAGACAGCACGAGAACATTTGGAAGACGTTATAGAAAGTGAGGTAGGTAAAGAGTCCATTGAGGACATTTTTGGTCAAAGCTCAGCCTGTTGTAACACGTCTGGAGGAACAATAGTAGTTAAAGGTAATGTCAATTCTAGTCATTAACAACAGCAACAAATGCAACTAATATAAGAAATTTCTAGCGAGACCGTAGTCTCTTTAGCATCAGTGCATGTAGGAGACTAGAGGCTACAGAACTTTAAAAAAGCAGAAAGCAAATACTTCGTAACACATTTTAAATATCTCTGTTCCCTTGTTGACTGATTCTATCTTAGCAACTGAAATGACAAGAATAATATTAGAACAAGAATAATATTTGGACAAGACCCATGCCCTTTAGAAAAGTGAAATTAATGGAAGCTGGCATGACCCAACCAGTCATTCTAAGGCATTTATGTTTTCACCGCTTTCTTCTGGATCACAAATACTGCCAATTGCCAGTTCTGAATGACTCTCAGAGTTATGCTCAGAAATACATGAAAATGTACAGTGTGATAAGGACAGCATCACAAATCCGTGTGGAAAGAACAGATTGTTTATTAGATAGTGTTGGAAAAATTGGCTCATTACATGGGAAAAAATAAACTTGGATCCCTACTTAACACCACATAGAAAGGTAGACTCCAGATGGTTTAAAAACTTAATGAAAAGTAAAACTATAAACTATCATTGTTATTAAAAATGATGAGAAAATTTTCAAACATGTTTTTAAAATACTTATCATTAAACAACAAACAAAAGAGATGAAAGAGTTATAATGTTCAATCAGGATATCATGAAAGCTGAGCATGGTGAAGCATGTCTATGGTTCCTTTACTCGGAAGGCTCAGACAGGTGAATCACAGGTTGTAGGCCAGCACATGGTAACTTAGCCGGACACTGTCTCAAAATAAAACTTAAAAAATAAACAAAAACCAAACAAACAAATAAATAAATGAGGTTGAGGGCATATATCAATGGTGGAATCCCCTTTGGTTTAATCTCCAATACCAAAAAACAAAACAAAACAAAACAAAAAAAACTACAAGATATAATGAAAAAAGACAAAAGAAGAATGCATAAAACTGAGACAGATTAATATTTAGCATATAGAGGCTATTGCAAAATATACTAATGACTGAAAATCAACTAGAAAAAAGATAGTAATCCAAATAGGAAAATTAGCCAAGGAATAGGCAATGTACAGAAAAAGAAATGTATAAATTAAAAGGATACAGATAGATTTTATATTCATTCATTATCAAATAAGTGGAAACAAAAACAAGTAGGTAGCACATTATCATATAGACATGGTGACTCTTTGGGGGTTAGGGTGGCAGACCCCCTAGTGATCTTCCATTTAATCTGGCTCATTTAGTTAAATTAAGCATAGACATAAGAAATGACCCAAAATTATATCCTGAGTAATGTCTCAAAGATATTTTCAAGTAAGCCCATATTTACAAGGACTTTTAAAAGTTATTGTCTATTCCTAGAACCTCGAGTAATTAAAATGTATGGTAAGCACTATCATGGAGTAGTTAGCTGGTTGTACACATAACATTATGATTTATTTTTAATAGTAGCACTGAGAAAACAAAATGTTATAAACAAATTGAGGTATATGATTTAATACTTTGATCACATGTTAAAAATATATTCAACTAAAACAATAGTTCCTACATTCTAAGTATGCACACAACAGAAAGATTCATGTGTAGCATATTAGAATTGTTGTTTTATAGGGAAAAGTTGAGAAAGAAGAATTTGAGCAAAGAAAAGGATTCATAGGGAACAAATTAAGGTGAGATTTCAGGGTGGTCAACAGATAGTAGCATAATCTTACCAAATTGAAACCTTCGAAAACTGAATTGATTTCTAGAGGCTGCTCAGTCTTCACCAGAGTGTGCCTCATGTGTCTGTCCTTTGCCTCTTTCTTTCCTTCTTTCTTCCTTCCTTTTTTTTTTTTTTTCCGAAGTACTGGGGATTGAACCCGAGAGCATTCTATCTCCGAGTTATACCCTAGTCCTATTTTTTATTTCTTTATTTTGAAACAGGGTCTCTCTAAGTCTTGAAGAGTCTCACTAAGTAGCTGAGGCTAGCGCCAACCTGGATTCTCCTGTCTCAGCTTCCCAACCACTGTGATTACAAGCGTGTGCCACCACACCCGGCTGTCCTTTGCCTTCTCCTAAGGTATTTTCTGGATATCTTTAAAGTTTAACTCACATGAAGCTGGATTCTATGCAGCAGAATTATTGATAATTTCCAGTGAAATTGCTTAGGGTCCTGACCTGCTGCATGTGAATCATGCAAATTCTCACAACCACCTAATAAAGCAGAACATCACTATGAGATTGAAAATTGTGTGAACCTTGGAATTCTGTCATTGAACTCACATGCACATATGAGAAATCAGCTCCACCTGGATTGAGCACTGAATTTGCAAACTAGAAGGAAATAGTCTGAGACCCTAATAACAATATCGTTATTAAATAAGAAAAATCTGATAATTTTTTATTAAAGGAAAATAAAGATCTCTCATAGAAAAGTAGACCATTATCAAAATTAAAAGTAGGATAAAGATGCAAAATAAGAAAATTGTCAAAAATTTAATAGTACTAGTTATGTATCTTTCCAAATCAACCTTTAATTATAATATTCCATACCATATCACAAATACTATATGAGTTTTTATGTTCATATGTGTTTTTGAATATGAAAATATCTATCAAGTAATTGGCAACATTGTTTTAACATGAATGAAATTGGACATTTTTCACATTTTATTGGCCATTTGTCAGTTATGTCTTTGAACTGATTGCTCACTTTGAGTTATTTTTTTTTAATCCAATGATGTCTTCTTCCCCACCTTTTCTTAAATGAGGTATACATTATGGGATAAGTGTAAATTTGAAGAAAGGTTCATATAATTTTGCCTTCTGTATTTTTTAGCTACTTATTTTTTAAAGTAGTTTTAAAACGTATACAGGTAAATATTGACAAATAAAAACAAAAAATATTTAGGACATATAATAGAGTGTTTTGATATTTGCATGCAATGTGAAATAATCACCAAAATCAAGCTAATAAACATAGCCATTATCTCACATAACCATTTTTTTTTTTTTTTTGATGACAACACTTAAGGTATCTTCTTAGTCAGGTCATAGCAAGTTAACAAAATCCTGCCTCAAAACAACAAAAAAATAAAAATCATCTGGGGATATAGCTCAGCAGCAGGGCTAAGGCATCCTGCATTCAATCCCCAAAACCCAAACAAACCACTATACATAGATTTTTTTTAAGCAAAGCTCATATATGCAATACAATAGTGTTAATTATAGTCACACTGTTGGACATCAGCTGTCTGTAATTATTCATCTTGCATAGCTGAAATTTTGTACTCTTTGAGTATGATTTTCTTATTTTTGTTCTCCCTTATTCCATGGTAGCCACCATTCTACTCTCTGCTTCTAGCAAGAAATAAGATATTTATAAGTGATCAAAAGACTCAATAGATATTTTTCCAAAGAAGATATGCAAATAAATGGCTGACAAATATTTGAGGAGGTGCTTAGCATCACTTATCGTCGGGGAAATGTAAATTTAAAATCACAAGGAGATGTCACCTCACACCTGTTACAATGACAATTATCAAAATCCAAAATATGTGTAGGCATTAATGTGGAGAAAAGAGAACCCTTGTACATTGTAGGTGGGAATATAATTAGTACAGCCATTGTGGAATTTAAAAATAGAACTACTTTCTTGAGCAAAATCCCCAGTACAAATAAATAAATAAATAAATAAATAAATAAATAAATAAATAAATAAATAAATATTTAAAAAGTAGAACAACTTACAATCCATTTCTGGGTATTTATTCAAAATAAACAAAGTCAGTTTACTACAATGTACTTCATAATAGTCACAATATGTAGATAACTACTTATTTTTAAATTCAAAGCTACAGAAAAATATAAGAAACACTAAAAATGTCTTTTAAGTGTTCTTTCAGATATTCCCTTCAAATGTCACCCTTGTCTCAGTATTATCCTTTGTATAAAAAATATACAACATACTATTACACAAGGCCCCTGGATATCATTTTAATCCAGTATAATTATTTTTCTTTCTTTTTCTTAATAGCTTACGTATTACTGAAGAATGTAAAATAGTATATTAAAAGCTTCCTTTAGTTTCTGTTTATCTATATTTTCTATAATTACATTTAAGATATACCTTTTGGGAAATATAACATAAATATTATTATATTATTGTCATTATATCCCATGAGGTGCTATGTGATATAAATTGGTTATATATTTATGATTCTTGATTTAAACATTGAGGTGGCATCAACATTTTTTCTACTGGGTAGGGGAAAAAGGAGGATTGAAGAAGAAAAAATTCAAACAATGTTTGATTCACATATAAATGTATCACTACCAACTTCACTAGCATGTATGTAGCGAGGTAGAATGTGGAGGGAAATACACCAAGACATGTGCATATATAAATGTATCACTTTGAATTATATGTTATGTATAATTACAAGGCACCAAATAAAACTACTAAATATAAATAAAAAGATAGGTTATTGTCTCTTATTTCCTATAGTTACTTTTCCCCCTCTTTTTGCAAAAATTACTAGATCAAGGAGAAACGCCGAGTCTTGGATAATATCGTATTTCTTATCCAGGTTCAAGCCCACATTTTACTATCAAATGATGTTGCTTACTTTTATTTTGATGAGAGTGGTCAAAAATGACTATTTCAAAATTTCTTTCACATTTGTCATTTGGCATATAACTGTAATAGAAAATATTATAATTTTCTCCTACTCTTAAAAGTGGTTGTGCCATTTTACATTGCCATCAAATATACCTGTTGACACTTTTCTATGAAATAATCCATTTCAATACCAATAAAAGATGCCCATTCTCATAATGATATTCATTCCAGTCACACCTTTCTAAAATGTGTTCTTAATATCACTAACAACTTTGTAAGAATGCGCACTGAAAGGTCATTTCTTCAGGGAGTGCAGAGAAACCCTTTGGTGACTGAAAGGTGAATAGCAATACAAACTTGTGAGCTCAACTCCTAAATAGACACATGATGAATTAATCTATGTACTTCTGTAGCCACTGAAATGTTTGCAAAAAGCTTTCTTCTGTGTTTTATTAATAACTTTCTCACTGTTTTCATATTTCTCCCTACATGCTAACAGGGTGATCAAAGTGTTCGACCTAGAAAATAATAATAAAAAACACAATAATGTAATAGCTGTTTGCCTAGTTTTACATTTTTAATAGTGCTCAAAGATTTATCCTTTTACCTCCCATTGATAATTTCTTTTTGCTTCATTATTTCTTTTTATGGTCCAATAGAGCATTATATAATACCATATTGAAAAAGTTATATTTTCTTCAGACAGTCACTTGAGCCCTAATTACTGATTTGTTAGTGTGTCAAGAATTACCTTTTTGATGAGATTTTGAAAATGATTTTAAAATTTTTAAATTAATGTTATAGAACAAATATGTATATGCTTATTCTGTTTTACTCACCGCATGTCACAAATTTAACAAAAGAGGAATTAACACAAAAGAGTGCAGAAGTAGATACTATAAAATTTCTCATAAAATAGTGCATTTATAATGCACAGTGTTAGATGTATTTCTGAATGTTTAGTATGTCAAAACATTATACATTAGACAGTATAATAGCCACTTGCATATAAATTTTAGTAGTGATATATATAGTGTTAATATTTCATAGCTATATTTTTTCTCAATAATTATAGCATTAATAGGAGAAATGAATTAAATATAAATATATTGAGGATGGTAGTCTGATAATATACTTCTTAAATTAGAACTTATTTGTTCTCTGTTATATGTATTTAAAACAATAGTTATCAGCCTCATCTATTCTTTCAAAAACTTTGAAACTCATTATGGTAAAAGAAACATTCCAATAAAGTTTTGAATTCTGTATTAAAACAAGAACCCATACAAAATGAAGAATATAGAAGTATTTTGCTTAGTGTACAATGAACACTAGTCTTGTCTTAATAGCCAGTGGTAGTTGGGCGCGGTGGCGCATGCTTGTAATCCCAGTACTTGGGAGGCTAAAACCAGAGGATCCAGGTTGGCGGCCAGCCTCAGCTATTTAGTGAGGCCCTCTGCAACTTAGTGAGACCCCTTTCAAAACAAAGAATAAAAAAAATAAATAGGACTGGGGTGGAGCTCAGAGGTAGAATGCCCCTTAGTTCAATCCTCAGTACCACAAAATAATAATAATAATATTAATAATAATAATAGCCAATGGTAAACCTTCATTTAATTAGAAAAAATACTCCCCTGCCCATGATACTGGGGATTGAGCCCAGGATCATTCTATTACTGAACCACATCCCCTGCCCTTTTTATTTTTTATTCTGAGGCAGGATCTCTCTAAGTTTCCCAAGCTGTCATTGAACTTGTTATCCTCCTGCATCAGCCTCCCAAGTAGCTGGTATTACAGACATGCACACTGAGCCTGATATTCCTCCTCCTATTTCAAAAAAGTAGAGCTGTGGTGGCACACGCTTGTAATCCCAGTACTTGGGAGGCTGAGACCGGAAGATCCAGGTTCGCCAGCCTGAGCTACTTAGTGAGGCCCTCCGCAAGTTAAGTGAGATCCTGTTTCAAAATAAAGAATAAAAAATAGGACTGGGGGGTATAGCTCGGAGGTAGAATGCCCCTATTCCCCTGGGATCAATCTCTAGTATCGAAAAAAAAAAAAAAAAAGTAGGAAACATCCTTTCACTGTCATTGACTTTTATTCTTTTACATGAAAGATATTAAATTTTGACAATATATCCAATATAATGTATACTCAGTATCTGTACTATTATAAGCATAAAATTTCATAGAATATGCTAATAAGGTAGTATTTAGGATATATAATTTAAATGAAAAGGTAAATAAAATGTGTATGTATGTATTTGTGTATTGGCATCTTATGATTAGATAGAAGGCAAATATTGTAGTTTATGAGATTAGAGTTCATAGCTCTTATCATTTATGCTCTATGTTATTCTGTAGTTCACAAAGAAGATCTCAGGAATTAGTTTTAGTAGATACAAAGCATGAATAAGACAAATTAATTTAAAAAGACCTTACATTTCAATAAATGATTTGAATTGTCCAACTAAAATACACCATCACCTTAGTTCATTTATGGTTAGGCCATAAAACTATGCAAATGAATAAAATCTTGAAATTCCAATTATTTGTTTTCAGAAAAGTTAAAGTACATTTATATTATGTTGGGTTTTTGTATTGTGTTCTTGGTACTGGGGATTAAATCCAAGGACATTTTACCTTCAAACTACACCACTCAGCCCTTTTGAAACAAGGTCTCACTAGGTTGCTGAGTCTCACTAAATTGCTGAGGCTGTTATTGAACTTGTAATCCTCCTGTCTCAGCCGCCAAAGTACTGGGATCACTGGTGTGTGCCACTATGCCTATGCCTGGCTTTCTATTATGTTTTTTTTTTGTTGTTGTTGTTTGTTTGTTTTTGCTGTACTAGGGATTGAAGTCAGGGTCATTCTACCTCTGAGTTTTACCCCCCCAGCCCTATTTTTTATTCTTTATTTTGAAACAGGGTCTCACTAAGTTGCAGTTTATCCCACTAGGTAGCTGAGGCTGGCCACCAACCCATCTCAGCCTCCCAAATGCTGGGATTATAAGTGTACGCCACCACACCCGGCTCTATTATGTTTTAATGTAAATATTTATGCTATTGTTGGTTTTAAGACCAATGCAATTAAAAATGTGAGTATCTTATTCTATTTCTGAACACTTAAATATAAACAACTAATTTATTGACACTATGCAATAAACATCAGGAATAAAGTAAAACATTACCGGTATTAAAAAATGAATGGAATCTTATTTACTATTAAATGACATTTATTCACAAATAATTAATTCAAATAATGAAAAAAGATATTTGACCAGTAAGAAACGTACTCATGGTAAAAGTTTACTTTTTATTTTTAAGTTTGCTTTTATATTTGATAGATAATGTATAAGTAATTTCAATGATACGTTTTATCACTAAAATTTTTAATACTATGAATAATATAGACCAAAATTATTTTAAATTAACTTCAGTTTTAAACTAACTTCAATTTTAAATTTATGCTTTTGGAGAAAATTATAACTCAATTAGCATATGACTATAGTGTATAAAGTATATTATGATAAGCTTATTGGTTATGTTAAGATAAAATATATAAAAAAGCTTTTTTGAATAAAGTAACATTTCCTACAGTTAAATTTGACCATTTATAGCCAAGTATTGTGGTACACACTTGCAATTCCTATACCTGTGAGACTGAAGCAAAAGGAAAACAGGTTCAAGTCTAGTACGTGGTAACTTAGTGAGATCCTACTTCAAAATAAAAAATGAAATAGGACTGGGGTTACAGCTCAGCGGTTGAATGCCCTAGGCTCAATCCTTAGTATCACAAAAAGAAAATGAGCTTTTATTATCAAAATATTTACTGGAAAGTTTCAGAAATTTTTATCAGAAGATTAAAGGAATGGGTTTTTAAAGACAATTATATTTTTAAATGTATTAAATGACAATATTTACATTTAAATAAAATGTTAAAAGTCAAGTGAAACCATGTGAGTAATAATACGCTTTTTCTACAAAATTTCAGCATTAGGCAAAAGGCCAAATGATTTCATGATTTTTTCCTCCATTTTATATGATAGGGTACAAAGGAGAGGCTATCATTGACAAAGTTAAAAATCGTATGCTCTCCCTAATATGCGGAAGCTAGGGAGAAAGTGGGACATAAGAGAGACTCCAGACAAAGAAAAAGAAACCTTACATGAGCCGGGAAGGTGACTTAACTGAAGGTGATGGGGTGGGGGGGGGCATCCTAATGCACATGATGTATTTTCACAAACATATCAAAGTACTTTCACAAATATATCAAAGTCAATCACTAAACTGAACTTGAGAAGGAGGGAGGGCAAGGGAGTGGGAGAGGAATTGGGAAAGGGTTAAATGAGAAATGTGTGCATTTATGCCTTTACCAGCTTGTACCTAACAAAGATGTATAATTACAATGGACCAGTAAAATAAATAAATAAATAAATAAATAAATAAATAAATAAATAAATAAATAAAAAAATTTGAACAGACTCTAGTTTATTATTATAATTATTATTTCTGGTACTGGAGATTGAATCCAGGAGCATTCTAACTCCAAGCTACAGCTCCAGCATTATTTTTTTATGTTTTATTTTTTGAGACAGGGTCTCCGTAAGTTGTTTAGGCTCTTGCTAAATTGCTGAGGCTGACCATGAACCTGCAGTACCCTTGTCTCAGCCTCTGAAGTACTGGGATTATAGGTGTGTATGATCACGCCTAGTTCAGACTATAGTTTAAAGATAATAACATTTACTTTAATCATACTGCACTATCATATGTTAATCAATGAAAATATTTTATCAAGTGGATCTAAACATAAATAATTGTATATTCTGTCTAATATCTCAATTTATGAATTAGTGATGGATTAGAGCACTCATGTATGTATGTGTGTATTTAGGTATGTATGTACATAAGTATGCATGCATGTAGGTATGCATGTATTTAGTACTGTACATACATGGTATGAATTAAGCATGTTTAAATTTGATTTTTCTGGGGAAACTATCACTCAAAATGAAAGGTTTTATTTCCCTTTATTAAATCATTCATTTATATGCATTTAGCCAAATTAAACTGCATGACTGCAGTTTCCAGTCCATTTTTGTATCAATTCCATGAACTTAAAAACCTTTTCCTTTAAATTTCTACTTGGTAATTTGTATACTTATTATTTTGCTAATCATAATTAATATACGAATATAACTGAAAAAGGAGTAAGAAATAATATTTAAGATTAATACATTTGTGGTGACATTCATATGTGTTTAGAATTAAATTATGTATATTAAAATATGCTCACAAATAAATTATCATTTGTATTTTAGTAGAATTTATAGTTTCAATAAAATGTCTGAAATTTCAGGTGTTCATTCTTATTAAAAAAATACAGATTTTCTGCAGGACTATTGAATGCTAAAACAATTCATAAGAAATACATGCTTATAGGGATATATAGTTTCTTTCCTGTGCATTAATAAATGTAGCATTTATACATTTTTTCAGCATACTACTGATCAAGAAATGATATTCTACTTGCCATGTAATTATAAAAATCAAGTAAAAATTGTAAATCTGTGGATGTCCCCCTTCTCTGAAAACTTATGAGTGGTTACTTTCCTGTAGCATCAGAACTCTAAATTTCAGTTAAACTATGATTAATTGATTCAGGGTGGCTCTTATTGAGTAATTACATTTAAGACGGATCTGTCACCATCATTTGCTTTCAATTGTCACTTTAAATCAAAGATAATGGGTACAGGTGTGCTGTAAGAAATAATGCCACAGAGTGAAAAATTCAAATAAAAATATACACTATGCTGAACTAAAAATAAATAAGGTAAGATAATGGAGTAAAAGTGATTGATTGTCTACAGGATGCTGATAAGTCAAACAAGTCAGCTAATGATTTAAATGTTCCACTTAGTGCACTGAAAATATTCCCTAGACATACTTCATAAAATAAAGGTCATGATGCATAGATTAAGCCAAAGAGTTATATAGAAACTGGTACTAAATGAGCTAAAACTTCAAAAATCTGGTGTGTTATCAAGGAGAACAAGGTTAATCATTTTATAGAGTAACAAAAGTAATTAATCACTTAGAAACTGGTTAATTATGGAAAAGTTAATATATCATTAATTGGAATTTCCCATATCCAATTTTTTTCAGTCCTCAAGATATATATTTTTATATTTATGAAATCTTTATTTGTAAGCTCCAAGCTCTGTCAACTTAGTGAATATTTGTGTGTTGCCAAAAAATTAAATTGTCAATTTACTAAAGAAAATAATTTAAAAATGAAAAAGTGTCATGTAAATTAATATTTTCCTACTGAGAGGTATGATTCTGAACCAACCAAGACAGTAATAAATGAAATAACAACTTTTTACAAAAGGGTTTATTACATACTAAAGTTTGGAATATTACTTATGAAGTTCATGGACAAGCCAAAGTTAATAAGAATATTTTATTTTTAAGAATTGCATATTTAATTCATTTTGTAATATTCTTTATGTAATCTCATTATTTTCCTCAATATAAACCTATTGATCAGTCACACACAATAGGTTTACATTGAGGATTGCATAGAGGATTTCCCATCATTAATGCCTTATTATGACAAAAACTCAGTGCCAAGTGTACAATAATGCATTGGGTGCTAGTCATAAAGGTGTCATTTTACATGTATCAGCAGTAATCATAATTTTATTTTATCATAGTTTTCAGTTTCATATCTTAGGAATACACTGCTTGAAATGCTTTGGAGAATTAAATACCTAAAAACTGTAATTCCAAAATTAAAATGTCCATTACTATCATAATCAAATAAAAATAAAATTGATATGTCTTATTTTCTGTAATAGCTATGTCTTTGCATTTTAAATAATTAACAGAAACAATGCCAAGTTGCAGTTGATTGTGTGTTGTGAAAAAAAAGTAATGCTCACTTTTAGTTTATTTATTTGTTTATTTTGGGGGGGGTATTGAGGATTGAAGCCAGGGGGATTCTATGTCCAGGTTGTAACCTCAGTCCTTTTTTATTTTTTATTTTCATTTGAAACAGGGTTTTGCTAAGTTGCTGTGACTAGCCTTGAACCTACAATCCTGCTTCAGCCTCCCAAGTATTGGTATTACAGGCATATACTACCATGCCTGGCTTCACTTTTCTTAATGTATCTGTCAGGCTACAGATATATAAGGTAATCTATGTTCTTGGTCTACACAGTATTAATAAATATGCATATTTAAAAAGTTAATGCTATGCAAAATTATACATTTTAGAAATAATACAACTGCTATAAAAATCCATATTGGTGAAATGTCTCTAGTAATGGAAGATCTGGAAAAACTGCTCACACATTCCAGAAGAAAGCAAATAGTTAGAAATAAATAAAAACTGCTGGGCTGGGCATGGCAGTGCATGCTTGTCATTCCAGTATTTGGGAGATTGAAACTGGAGGATGTGGGTTTGCCGCCAGCCTCAGCTACTTAGTAAGGCTCTCTGCAACTTTGTGAGAACCTGTTTCCAAATAAAGTATAAAAATAAGGCTGGGGGTGTAGCTCGAAGGTAGAATGCGCCTGGGTTCAATTCCCAGTGCACATTTTTGTGAGATTTGTGGACTCCTTGAAGACTATACATACAGTTTTAAAAGTATTTTTAATTTTAGGATAGTATTGTATACCATGATGAAAAATGAGATATAAAATGTCATGAGTGTTTCCTAAGTGCATAAATTATGAATCAAAAAACCCAAATAAAATTAGATAAGCTGCACATTTTCCAATTAATTGTACATAAGAGCCTCCAAGATTTTCAAAGTGAGTTGAGTTATTCTGTATTTCAAGATTTTACCTTAAGAATGATACTACATATAAAATAATAACTTCTCTTCCTGGTAAAATTATTGGGTATGAAATATATTTTGCATCACTTTGTAATATATACTATAATATTCACACATTATATATTTTGTAAATAATATAACAAAACATTCATTATACCATCTAAGTAATAATATTTTATTTCTTTTTTTTGGTACTGGGGATTGAAGTCAGGGGTATTCTACTTCCAAGCTATACCCCCAGCCCTATTTTCTATTCTTTATTTTGAAACAGGGTCTCACTAAGTTGCAGAGGGCCTCACTAGGTAGCTGAGGCTGGCCGTGATCTCATAATAAATTATGAGATTAAATAATAAATTAAATAATAAATTATGGCCTCTGATCTCAGCCTCCCAAATGCTGGGATTATAAGCATGTGCCACCACACCTGGCTAGTAATAATATTTTAATATCAGATTTTATTTTTGAAACTCAAAAAAATTTATAAATAGTAATTATCTTAAGAAGTGATTTATTTTCATTTTCCTGCATATGGTTAACCAGTTTTGCCAACACCATTTGTTAAAGAGTCTATCTTTTTTCCAGTGTATATTTTTGGCTCCTTTGTCAAAAATCAGTTGACTGTAAGTCTGTGGGTCTGTTTCTGAGTCTTCTATTCTGCTCCATTGTTCTATGTGTCTGTTTTTGTGCCAATACCATGCTGTTTTTATTACTGTGGCTTTGTATTAAAGTTTGAAGTCAGGTATTGCGATACCTCTTGCATGGTTCTTGTTGCTAAGAACTACTTTGTGTATTCTGGGCCTTTTGTTGTTCCAGATGAATTTAGGGACTGATTTTTCTATGTCTGTGAGGAATGACCTTGGTAATTTCATGGGTATTGCATGGAATCTGTAGATCACTTTTGGGAGGATGGCCATTTTGATGCTATTTATTCTGCCTATCCAAAAGCATAGAAGATCTTTCCATCTTCTAAGGTCTTCATCGATTTCTTTATTCAACTTTTTATAATTTTCCTTATAGAGATCTTTTACCTCTTTGGTTAGGTTTTATCCCTAAGTATTTTATTTGTCGGGTGCTATTGTAAGTGGAATTGTTTTCTGGATTTATTTTTCAGTGGATTTATTGTTGGCATACAGGAAAGTTTCTGATTTTTTAAGATTGATTTTGTATCCAGACACTTTGCTGAATTTGTTGATCAGTTCTATAATTTTTTTGGTTGACTTTTTTGGGTCTCCAGAGGAAGAAGATGAGCAAAGAATTTGACTTAGTAGAAGGTGATGGAGGGAGGGTGGACATGCACATGATGTACTTCCATGAACATATCAAAGTCAGTCACTAAACTGAACTTGAGAATGAGGGAGGGCAAGATAGTGGGGAGGGAATTAAGGAAGGGTTAAATGAGAAATGTGTGCATGTACGCTTTTTTTCAGCTTGTACCTAACAGAGATGTATGATTACAGTGCACCAATTTAAAAAATAAAATATATTAAAAAAGAAGTGATTTAATAAACATAAAATATTTGAATACATTGTTGGTAGGAAAAACATAATATTCTTTCCTTTAACACCATGTGATAAACAGTTTGTTGTTGTACTTTATTTTTTTTTATTTTTTATTTTTTGGCTGTTGTTGTACTTTAATAAGAAAGCTCTAACAATAAAAATGTCTTATCTTTTCAATTTGTAGTTCTTTGTACTTTAATCTTTTAGAATTGAATGAACTCATAGAGCTGATATAATCTTATAAGAAATTGGATGATATTTAAGACACATTAATCTGACTCATATGTGTAATTTGATTTTTCAAGATATGTCAAATGAAATTGGCTTAAAAGTTGTTTTCTATATAGTAGCTCAAATTTTTCCAGTACTACTGAATGTCAGTACACAGATTATGAGATAAAAAAGATTATTAGATTTTGTAATTCTAAAGTTAAAAGCCTTGTGACCTAAGAAAAAATAATAATCAGTATAGTAAAGCATTTAAAATTATACCTTTTGGGGTATGTATGCTTAGTTTGTGGAAAAAATATTCTAACAGATCATGTATGTTAGAAAATGTGGAAAAGTTTCCCAAAGTTTAATGTTAAATTTTATTCATCAATTGAAATTCACTTATTTGGGAAAACAAAATGCCATTTATTCATTTACTTCAAAGATGTTTTAAGTATTGTATTTGACATATTATAATTCAATTCTTTTTTTAAAAATTATTTATTTATTTTTTAGCATGGATTTTTATACATTTCTTGGGTACAACAGGGTTAATCACACATTTTTGTTGGGTACAAGCTAGTTCAGGTAAAGACATCCATGCACATATTTCTCATTAACCCTTCCCCAATTCCCACCCACCCTCCCCCTATCTCCAGGTCAGTTTAGTGATTGACTTTGATGTGATCTTGTAAGTATATCATGCTCATTAGGGTGTCCCCCCTCCTCCCATTACCTCCCATTAAGTCAAATTTTTTGTTCACCTAAGAATTCTCCTTCACCTGGAGTCCCTCTTATGTCCCATTTTCTCCCTAGCTTCCACATATTAGGGAGAGCATTTGATTTTTAACTTTTTGTGACTGACTAATCTCACTTAACATAATGTTTTCCAGTTCCC
>PVLC010003853.1:0-51298 GCA_004027655.1 Graphiurus murinus | reverse complement strand
CGCAGCTATAAACATAGATACACATGCGTTGGTCTGATAGTTTGGTTTCCTTTCTTTTGGGTAGATACCCAGTAGAGGTATCGCTGGATCATTCTGCATCATTTTTTTCCTGATAATCTTTATTATCTTACCAGTGTGAAAAAAAAAACTTCTTGAGTTATCCCAAATCAGTGAAACTGCTCACATGAAGTTCTGCTTCTTCCTGGAACCTGGTAGTTTTATCCTTTCTCTCCCCTTACACTGACATGCTTTGCCAGGTAAAATGTGGGTGCTAACAAAATTATTAAAATTATAAAAATTAATAAAAGTCAAATGACAAGAACACATGTCATGAGTATACAATATTCAAGGAATGGGGATCAGTCAGCTTGAGTCCCAGAGTGAGAATAAAATGGAGCAAAATTTGCAGAAGATGTACAGTAGAAATACAGAATGAGCAAGATATAAAATTCAATTTTAAATATTTTATTGGTTCATTGTAATCATACATCTTTGTGTGAAGAAGTAAGTATCCTAATACAATGTTGGTGGGATTGCAGAATAGTTTGGAGGATCCTCAGATAAATGGGAATGAACCTACCATATAATTCAGCAATACCACTTCTGAGAATCTACCCCCCCAAAAATGGGAACCAAATCATCAGACTAATGCATGTGTATCTATGTTTATATCTGCACAATTTACAATTGCTAAAATATGGAACCAGCCAAGATGTCCATCAACCAATGAATTCATTACAAAATTGTGGGATATGTACACAATGGAATTTTACTCAGCCATAAAGTAAAACAAAATATGTCATTTGCAGGGATATGGGTGGAACTGGAGAATATTATATCAAGGTGATATTAGTCAGTCATAAAAAGTAAAAAATCATATGCTCTCCCTAATATGCAGAAGCTAGGGAGAAAGTGAGTCATAACAGGGATCGTAGATGAAGTTCTTGAGATTGGCACTGACATTCTCACACATGTACATAATCTCTACAGAAATATTCCCACTCTCTCCCCACCCCCCCCAATGCTGAGAAAATCAACAAATCTTTAGATTAAGAGATAAAATGGGCATATGTGAATAAAATCAGAAAGAAAAGGGGCCATATTGTAAGTGATTCAACATTAAGGCAAAGAATCATAAAAACTGACATGAACAATTATTAAAAAATAAATTGGATAGTCTAGAGGAAACTGATAAATTCCTACACACAGATATACTACAAGGAAAACATTATGAAGTAATTGATAGTCTGAACAGACCAGTAGGAGATTGAATCAGTAATAAAAAGCATTCTTTCAAAGTACAATACAGATCCTGAAATCTTCACTGATGATTTCAATCAAGTACTTAATAAAATATTATCAATCTCTCTTAAATTCTTCCAAAAAATGGAGCCTTTCCAAACTCATTTTATGAGACCAGAATAATTTTGAGCCCAAAGCCAGGCAAGAACAGGAAAGGAAAAGGCAATTAAAGTCCAATATCCCTGATGAACATGGAGGAAAAAAATCCTCCACAAAATATTATCTAACCAAAACCAACAATAGACTAAGGGAGTTATTCATTATGATCAAGTGGGATTTCTCAGGAATGTAAGAATGACTTTGATTTTCATATGAGCGTCATATAAAATCCGGATTGTAAAACTCCACTACTCTAGCATTATTATGAATTTGGTTTTGAGTTGTTTCACAGAACTGGTAGGGTTTTATATTAATCTTGTGATGTTAGTGCAGTGTCATTTCACATAGATAGTGTAAAACACAAAATATATAAACTTTGTGTATTTTCTTTAATCGTGTGTGTGTGTGTGTGTGTGTGTGTGTGTGTGTGTGTGTGTGTTTTACTGGGGATTGAACCCAGGATTTTCTACCCCTGAGCTATACCCCCAGGCCTATTTATTTTTATTTTGAAACAGGGTCTTGCTAGGTTGATGAGAGTCTCACTATTTCCTGAGGCTATCCTTGAACCTGCAATCCTCCTGTTTGTCTCCCAATTACTGGGATTACAGGCGTCTGCCACGGTATCCCACTAATTTTCTTAATTTTAAGCATAAAAGCTATACTAAAGTATTAAAATTGTTTTTATGCTCTTTTGTATAGTGAAAACAATCTTTAAATATTTACATATCCCTATATTAAATATCACTCATTAAGAAAATCTATAGAATCAATTTATTAGTACACTATTCTACTTTTCAACAAAATAATATTTTAAATAATATCAACTTTAATCTTTATTTTTTGATCATTTGTCCATTTCCTACTGCTGGTGTAAAAAAGTACTATTTACCACTTATTAAAATAACAGAAAATTAAGTGGTGGCACACGCTTGTAATCCCAGTACTTGGGAGGTTGAGACTGGAGGATCCAGGTTTGCTTCCAGCCCCAGCTATTTAGTGAGGCCTTCTGCAACTTAGTGAGACCCTGTTTCAAAATAAAGAATAAAAAATAGGACTGGGGGGTGTAGCTTGGATATAGAATGTCCTGGGTTCAATCCCTAGTACTGAAAAATAAATAAATAAATAAATAAAAACAGAAAATCATTATCTTGCCCTTGAGACTAGATGCTCAAAATAAAAATTTTGTCAATTTTGTTTCATTCTGAGAGCCCTGAGTGGGAATATGGCCATGTCTCTTTTTTATGTTTTGGCATTTACTGGCAATCATTGGCTTAGAGATGGATCATTCCATATCTACTTTCATATTCACATGGTGTTCTCTCTATTTCTCTTCACATGGCATTACTAATTATAAAGAGAAAAGACATATTAAATTAGGAGCCCATGCTATTCCAATACAACCTTAACTGCATCTATAATGCCCTTCTTTTCCAATAAGAATGTATTATGTTAAGATTTTAATAATATTTTCTGGGGAGAAACAATTTAATCCATAATACTAGGAGATATTGTACTTGGTGTATGCTCCTTCTAGTTACATTTAATTTAGAAATAGTTTAAAAGTTGCATTTTGTTCATTGTACTTTGACTTGAAGTTTCATATATTTTGCATACCAGTCGTGGATCCTGTTACTTTCTTCATTCCAGAGCAAAACACTTGCAGTTTCCTAATGTCTCTACTCTTCTAAGCGGTAATATAAAATTTCAATTAATAATTCTAAAAGGTCATCCTAAAAATTTGTATGTCCTATATATTTCACATTGGCATAAATTCTGCATGTGAAATCTTTTAAATTACACTTGCCTCTATTTAACTCAAGTGGAAGAATCTTAATAAAAATGGTAATATTAAACTTCTCCAGAAATTAAATGTGCTTTGATGATCCATACTGTCCACCTACTCTATCAAAATCTTGTACTCTGTTAAATGTATCACTGGTGTCATCATGGCCCATGCTGACATGTATGGCTGTTACAAACCTCATCTGTCATATATTATGCTAATCACTATATTATTCATTGATCTATAGTCATAATGCATATTTTTTATTTCCAATAATTGTTTTATTTTCTGGTAAGTTTCATGTACTATTTCTGGTAATCCTATTCTTTCTCTTGTTGCCCCTCCCCACTACATACACACATTATATTGAATACTATAGTTTAAGGGTTTTTTTTCTGTGAAAAATCTTCTCTGGACTTCAAGGTTAGATAATTTCTTATAACCTGTGTTTTTCTCACTGAACAAATATCACTATTAGGTAGAAGTTACACTTGGTTTGAATTCCATTGTAATCTCAAAACAATTAGCTTGTTTGACATACAGTTAGCACTTAATAAATACCTACTCACTGAATGAATAGCCAGCTATATGCTGACTACCCCTTATTCTATACTTAACTCCAAGTATAATTTTTTTCACATAAATGTGCTGTGAACATCTCAAACTACGGTTTTTTTTTTTTTAATTTTCACTCTTATTTGTCCAAGTAAGAAATGTGACTTCCTAATTTCTGCTTCTTCCTCACATGCAACACTACATCCATTTTGAAATGATAATAATTCTTTCTGTAAGTAAAGCTGTAGTCCTTGCACTATTTTAGACTTAGATATTATCATTTATTATATGTGTACTGGAAAGTTGGATTCTCACATCCTATGTTGCCCCAATGGAGCTCATTCTTTATACAGCAAAAAGATTTTGTTTGTTTGTTTATGCTTATATTTGTTTGTTTGTTCATGCCTATCTTTTCTCTCATTTACCAAGTGACATTCAGTAACAGTTTTCCATTATTTTAAATTCCCAAAGGTTGAATGACTCAATATTATCAAGTAGGTATTATTCATATTTATGAAGTTGAAGTATGCGATGATATCTCCTTGTTTTAACTTACAAGTGAGATGTTTTTATCCTTGTTTTCTATTTTCTTTGCTGAGGTATTTTTTGTGGTATACTACCCATTTTTTAATTAGGTTGTTCATTTTTTATTGTTGAGATTTAGGAGTTTTTTAGTATATTTTGGATAATATTCTTAGATATGTCTTTTGCAAATATTTTCTCTCAGTCTGTGGATTTTCTGATTTTTTGACCATGTCTTTTCCAAAGCAGATTAATTTAATTTTAATGAAGTCCATCTTAACAATTATTTATTTTACAAAATTACTTTTGGTATTTTGTCTAAAGAGTCACCATCAAACATGTGGTCATCTACATATTTTCCTTTGTTATCCTATAAGAATTTAATATTTTTTCATTGTATATTTAGGTCAGTGATCTATTTTGGGTTGATTCTTGTGAAATGTATAAGGTCTATGTCTAGATTAAATTTTTGCCTGTGTATTTCCAGTTTTAGTGCAATTTGTAGATTAGATTTTCTTTCCTTTATTGTACTGTCCTTGCTCCTTTGCTGAAGATCACTTAACTTTTATTTTAGTTTATTTATGAGTTCTCTGTCCTTCTCCTTTGATGTTTGTCTATTCTTTCTCAAATATAACGATGTCTTGATTATTATAGCTTTATAATAAATATTGAAGTCTGGAATTGTCAGTCCTCTGCAATGATCTATATTAATTCCTTCTTTTGTATTTGTGCATCCCCCTACCAGTTCTATTTCCAGAGAGCTCTTAGAGTAATTATTTGTAATTCAGTAATATAAATTGCCTAGCAAAAATCTTTTAAGGCGTCCCCTTTCTTTTATGAATAAATATAAAACTAACACATTAGTCTAAAGGCTTTGTATTGTCTAATTTCTGTGCTTGGCTTTATAGTTACCATTTCACCCCTTATTCATAGGAAGTTTAACTTTTTTTATTTTTAGAGTATGCCAAGATCTTTCCTTTCTATGGTTCTTTTACACTTGTTTTTTTGAGTATCGAAATTTATTTTCTCTCTGGTGAGCCTGACATTCTTCTAATAATCTATAATTCAAGTTTGTAAAATAAAAGATGATGTCTTAAACTTGTAAATTGGCCCTGCCTGTTATACCAAATCAATATATTTTATAGTTTTTTTCCCTCTGATCACTAAGATAGGTGAACCTATTCATTCTGCTCAGAAATATATGTGTAATATATGTGTGTATGAAGTGTATATATATATATGTATCTATATATATTCAGAAATATCTATATATTCAAATATATATTCCTGAGAATATATGGAAATATCCATATCTATTCTATATGTCTATATATATATAGATATATTCAAATATCAATGATCACTTAAAATCTAATTTACTAAATTTATATACCCCAACTTTTTCAGACAAGAACCTCTGAAAACAACAGAGCTGATGATTTCACTTTCAAATCAACATATTTTAAAAATTTAATTTCCGATGGCATCTCATTGATAACCTGTCAAAACTCACTAGAGAACTGTCAGTGAGAGACCACTTGGAAGAGTCAAGGATGGGAAATTCTTCAGATATCCCCAGCTGGGAGCAGATGCACCTTCACCTAGGAAGAATCAAGCTTGTCTTTAGGTTGCTTCGTCCTTCTCCAATCCTTTGTTCCTTATGGGACTCCAGACTATTGGATCATGGCAGTCACATTCAGTGTTTGAATTCTCTCTCAATTTTTGTTCCACATGTCAATCATCTTATTAACATACCCCCAAATTGGGTAATTCTATGTGTCAGTCCAATCAAGTTGACAATTCAGGTTAATCACAATGACCTTATCAATATTGTCTTTCCTTGTCACATGATCCAAAAAAAGTAAAGAAGACTCACATCATAAATATATCAATGTCAATGAAAAATGTATTTTCCTTTCAAAAGTTTGGGCAAAATAAACTGTCTGTAAAATAATGAAAACACTAGAGGCTTAGTGTAATTAGAAAACTATTGGAGTATATAGTGTAAAAATAAGAAAAAATATAAAGGAGGTATAATTTAGTGCTCATTATTCAAATATATTGTGTTTGTATTATAAGCATAGTAGCCTAATGCTTATAAATTTTGTTAAATGTTTTATGTATACTTTAAATCTTTTAACAAATAAGTGTTTCTTTTTTTTTTTTTTTTTTGTTACTGGGGATTGAAGTCAGGGGCGTTCTACCTCCGAACCCACACCTCCAGCCCTATTTTATTCTTTATTTTGAAAGAGGATATCACTAAGTTGTGGAGGACCTCACTAAGTAGCTGAGGTTGAACACGAACCTGCGACCTGCGAATCTCCTTTCTCAGTCTCCCAATTACTGGGATTACAAGCGTTTGCCACCACTCCTGGATTCTTAGATGTTTTCATTCACAACTGAAAGCAATCACTCTATGACATTTTAGAATTCCTTCTTTCAGCATAATTCTGTGATGCAACATTCTTTTTATAATATACAAGAACATAAGTAAATGATTAGCAGCAAAAAAACACCATAAGTAGATTAGCCATTTGAGCAGTCTTGAAGGTAATCCTTTTTATTTGGGAGAGAAAAAATATGTTAAATGAACATATTGCAGTATTATTTCTATTAACAGAAGAAAATTGATTTTAATAGGTCTAAATGGTCTTTTCTGAAATATTAACTACATTTCACTATAAGGGTTTGAGTTTTATGTATAATCTACAAAAGCTAATTCCATGTTTGTGTGTGAAGTCTCAAAATTAATCATACTATAGTTTGCAGTTATAGAACAATTGCCAGACCTTCATTTTTACTACAGTTGACAGAAGTTTATGAACTTCATGCTTGAGTTCAGGGAAAAATTTAGTCCTGACTCATATACAAACTGTCATTATAATTTAAATGTTGCCTTGTATACTCTTAGTCTTTGGATAGTAATTTTTTTCTCTTCTTCTTTTAAATGACATCTGAGAAATGTAGAAGAGGCTTTTATGATTTTTTTTTTATATTGGAGACAGGGGAGCCTAAAGCCTAGTTCTACCCTTAGATGTGGGTGGTTTGACAGCCTTCGAGAGGTGAGTGGCCTTCCTAGGACACTGTTTTCATGGCTGGTGTTTGAGATTATGGCTAATTATCTGCTTGAACTTTATGGATCCTTTGGCACCTATTTGAAAGATCTGATTTTTTTTCTGTTTTAATAGGAAAAATAACATAGTATCCATCCACCTTTGGTACAGGATATCTAGTCATAAAAAGAAAAAGGGATAAATAAAAAATGAAAGTGAAGAGGAAGGAAATAAAGGAAGAAGAGTACCAGAATAATGAAATAGAGAAAAAGAAGGAAATAAAATATACATGAAATAAATAATGCGATTTTTTTAGTCATGTACATATTTATAAGTGAATAAGAATGGAAACCAAACTATCAGACCAATGCATGTGTATCTATGTTTATAGCGGCTCAATTCACAATAGCCAAACTATGGAAGCAGCCAAGATGTCCATCGACAGATGAATGGATTACAAAACTATGGGATATGTACACAATGGAATTTTACTCAGCCATAAAGAAGAACAAAATCATTTCTTTGCAGGGAAATGGATGCAACTGGAAAACATTATGTTAAGTGAGATTAGTCAGTCACAAAGAGTAAAGAAGCACATGTTCTCCCTAATATGCGGATGCTAGGAAGAAGATGGGGCATAGGAGGGTCTCTAGATGAAAAGGAGAGATCCTCGATAAGCAAAGAAGTTGATTTAATTGTAGTGGATTTATGGGGCAGAGGGACACCCTAAGGCACATGATGTACTTATACAATCATATCAAGGTCACTCACTGAACTGATCCTGAGGGGGAGGGAGGGGGAGGGAACGGGGTGGGAATTGGGGAAGGGGTCAAATGAGAATTGTGTGCAAATATGTTGTTAACAACTTGTACTTAACAAAGATGTATGCTATATTGCACGAATTACTACAATAAAATTTTTTTAAAAAGTGAATAAGTGTACATTTTGTGTAACACTATAAGACTTCTTAATATCAGTCATGGACAAAAATAATTATAATTAAGAAAATCTTGAAAACCTTTGGAAATTTCTGCTCTAGCATCAGCCACCTCCATTTATGAAAGATCCAAATTGTGTAGACATGACAATATTTTGATACTACACATAGATTTCCTTTCCAAATTGATCTTGTATAATATGTTCATATGTGAATATATTTGTATGTTTATGTGTACACATAGAGAATAAGCATGCTCTTGAGAGGCTTATTATGTAAAACCAGATGAATAAGTTTATGAGTTAGCATCTCAATCTCAGTATCTTTCCTTAATATCCTTTAGGTTCCATTTTCAGTCTCTGCTCAAACAGTTTGGCTTGAAAGAGATGCATACCATCTGGTCTAGATTACAAGAAACAGCATGGCATGGTGTTCTGGCTGACTGAGACCTCTCAAGGTAGCCTTGGCTTCTGCATGATTGATTGTGTGGTCTCTTGTTGGCTCTTAGTTTGATATATTTCTTCAGTTTGCTATCTCTGTGTCATCTACAATCTGTTTAAACTTGAACTGCCACTATCAAAACTAGTTCTTCCTCACTGGAAAGTTTTAGCAAGATACATTTATGAGACATCAAAACAACCAAACAAGATGCTACTGCAGACCAAATTCTATCTAAGCAATAGTCTAACTTTATTTTTCATGTAAACCAATTACTTATGAGGGATGTGATAAGATTTCTTTAACTCTCCCTCTCCCTTAACATATATCTTTATGTTTGCTCAATTCTCACTTCCATAGTTTTGACAGTTATATAGCATTTTCTATTCTGTGTGCTCTGCTTTAGTTCTGATTTTCATGATTTTGTTTCTAAGTTTTAGTAAGGATTCTGTAATTACTTTGGTTTTGGAATTAACTCCTCCAAATTTGTCTCCTATTCAGGCCCATTCTCTACAAAAATGACTCACTTCATATGATTCTTTAAAGTAAATGTTCACATGAAAATTCTTATGCAAACAGCTGACCTTGAGGGGGTGCTCCTAAAAGAAGAGAAATGACAGAATCTGAATAGAGCAAATGAGAAAACATGAACCAGGAGGTGATCTTAGCCTGGATTCTACTTTCAACCTGATCCCTTTAGATGTAATGGAGCATGGCTTACTCAACCTGGTTAGTGTTCTCCTTGCACTGGTCTTATACACCCGAAAACTGTTTGGCTGAGGACTTATTTAGGGAGGGAGGAGCACAAAAACATAAGCAGGTCATGGCTTGGCTAGGGAGTTTCCTGCAGGTTGACCTCTGGAATCCAAGGGTGAGAAAGTGTTTTTTTGGGTTTTTTTTTTCATTTTTCTGCATATGGTTAATTAGTTTTTCCAACATCATTGGTTGAAGACGCTATCTTTTTTCCAATGTGTGTTTTGGTCCCCTTGTCAAAGTTCGAATGGCTGTAAATGTGTAGATTTGTTTCTGAGTCTTGTATTCTGCTCCACTGGTCTATGTATCTGTTTTTATGCCAATACCATGCTCTTTTTATTAGTGTAGCTTTGCAGCATAGTTTGAAGTTAGGTATTTTGATGCCTCCTAAATAGTTCTTGTTGCTGATAACTAATTTGGCTATTATGGTTTTTTTGTTACAAATGAATTTAAGGACTGATTTTTCTATGTCTATGACCTGGGTAGCTTAATGGGTATTGCATTGAATCTGCAGACCACTTTTGGAAGAATGGCTATTTTGATGTTACTTATTCTGACTATCCAAGAGCATGGAAGGTCTTACAGTCTTTTAAGGTCTTCTTCAATTTCTTTTTTCAGTGTTTTATAATTTTCCTTGTAGAGGTCTTTTACCTCTTTGTTTAGGCTTATTCCTAAGTATTTCATTTTTTCTCCATCTTCCACTCCTCTCTTTAACAACAGGAAATTCTCTTGATTATGGTGTATGAAATTATGTGGCTCTTCATTTATTAATGTAAGAATACCTTATATGTGTGAATATGGACTCATATCATATATTTTAAGTCTAAAATCACCATACATGTGTTCATATGCCCAGGTTTCTTCCTGGGTCACAAGCAGATCAGTTGGTGAATAAACTAATGGCATGATTGATTTCTCTCCAATAATAAATGCGTTCCTAAAAATATTATTTCAGCATTATGATATTGCAATTAATTATAGATGCTCCTATGGTTTTGGTGAATCTATAGCCACATTTCAGTTTTTTAATTGGTGCATTGTAATCATACGTCTTTCTTAGGTACAAGCTGGTAAAGGACATGCACATATCTCTCATTTAACCCTTCCCCAATTCCCACCCCACTCCCTCCTCCTTCCTCCTCTCAAGTTCTGTTTAGTGATTGACTTTGATATATTTGTGAAAGTATATCATGTGCATTAGGATGCCTCCCCATCACCTTCAGTTAAGTCACCTTCTTTTCTCATGTAAAGTTTTTCCTTCTTTGCCTATAGTCCCTCTTATATCCCACTCTCTCCCTAGCTTCCAAATATTAGGGAGAGCATATGATATTTTATTTTTTGTTATTTCCAAACATTTATTCTGTAGTACACTAGGAGGCAATAGATATATTAACTTTCCTATAGCTGTGGTCATTCTTTTTTCTTTATATTTTTCCCCATGATGACCTTGGGATAATACTTTCAGTTTGTTGGGTTTTTTCTTCCATATTCTTTCAAGAATATTTCATTTTAGAATTACTTTATTTTCACTTTCCTCTATATTAGTGTCATTTAGTTTAACATGCATAAAATATGTATGCACAATGTAAATGTTCATGATATTGCAGTCAAATTGCATCATGCGATATCCACCATGGCTATCATGTTTGCATGAAGATCTTTACATAAAGAAACTGATATCCTTCAGGATGATAGAATTAAGATTAATATTTTTATCCTAGTCTTCAATGGGACATCTTATTTTTTATATTATTTGCCATCAGTTGATTCTTTTCTTTATTGTAAATTAGTCGCAGTTAAATGGTCACTTTCTTATGTTGGTGCTTGGATATTAACTTCATTTCCTCCGTCTGAAAATGCTGACTCTTTGAACAAAAATGTTGAGACTTCACCAACTGTTCTTGGATAGTTCTGTGCTGTGTTGAACTGCATTCTATGAATCTTCTTTGGCTCTTTCTTTTGATAGAAAAAGAATAACTTCCAAGTGGATTCTACCAGATCAAGTCTTCTCCATTTTTCAAAAGTCATTGATTCGAAGTAAGTTCCTAAGTTAATACTTCCAGACCTGCCTCTGGCTACAGCACCCTAAGGTTTTTCTTTTTAACGGTTTCATTTCCACTAGGCCTACACTACAAGCACAGCTTAGAAAGACTTTTGTTATCAAAGTGTTGATAGAAGATTGAATCTGGTTCACGATAGGTCACAAGGATGGCAAGTGGAAAGTAACCCAGACATGAGCCTAGCACTAATTAGTGGCAAGAGAAGCTAAAAAATATTACCTCTTCTGTACTGAACATCTGTTTTGTTCAATCTACGGCATTATCTGAACTTGTTCCTTTAATTCCCACATTATCACCATGAAACTAGTATTTCCATCTCACAGATGAGATGTAGCAAGGTTAAGTAATTTGTACACGAACCTTGAGCTTGTAAATGGCAGAGTGCAATCTCCCTCATCCCATATCTTTAAACAGGCACTTAAGCTGAATTTTTTGCAATAAGTTCTCTTAACTCTGGCTTTAGTTTGTTTACCATGCACTCTTATCTTGCTCACTAGGTGCCAGGCAATATTCTAAGAGTTTTTAAAACATTTAATGTCTATTCATAACAACCTTATGAGAAAAACACTATTATTCTTGTTTTAGAAAAGGAATCTGGGACCAGAAATGTTCATTAAGTTGCCCATGATGATACAGCACTAATACTTTCTTTTCATTTGATGTGAGCCAAAAGGCTGAGAAGCAAGAATATTTTATTTCTAATACATAGATAGATGTAGCTAGAATTTAATGCACAGCTAAATATTGTGCCATTGTTTTAAGGTCATTGGATTTTTTAAATGTAGTTATATTTTAAAAGAGGCTTTTATTCAGAGGTAGAAATATTCATTTGAGCTCTAATGATCAATTATCCATACTTGAAAGATATTTAACTTTTAAGTCTTGGTTGCTCTAACTGCCATTACTACTATTTCCTTTTGGCAGCTACTAGACTTTCAGTCTGAGAAATTTAGGATTAATAACAGTGTCTAGGAGATGTACATTAGAGATCCAATATATTTCATTGATGACACATGCCCTATTTCCTCAATATCCTTCACCCAGCCAAGGCTGCCTGTGACTGGAAGAAAGAAATACTTTGCAGCATCCCTAGAACGGCAGGCTGCTGACAAGGACCATTAACTAATTTAGATTTAAGTGTCTGTGGAACTGCTGGCTAGAACTACTATAGAGCGCTATGGGATAATAAAGGTTTGCATCTCTCTGGAAGTCTCCAGTTCTGCCTGTGTCTCATATTTCTTCTCAAAGGAACTTTATGCACTGAGAAACTGTGTGTGTGTTTGTGTGTGTGTGTGTGTGTGTGTGTGTGTGTTTAGTGTTTATAGGTACACAAGACATGGTTTGAATAAAATCTAGTTTTAAACAGGTGACTCTTTTATTATATGTGCAGCATTAACCAGATCAGGAAAAATGTGTTATTATTGGTTACCTGGGTCCTCTATAATGTTATTTTGTGTGATGTTCTCCACATGAATTGCTCTGACAGTTTTTATATCTTGTCATTGCATGCTGATGGCAGTGTGCAAATAGGTTTGCCACATAGGAATTACCTGTCCCACAAGTTCATTTTCAATGGCATTCTAAAAATCAACCATCCTTGCAGGAGTTAAGAAAGATTTATAGAATCATTGTAATGCAAATCCTTAGAAAGAAAGTTTCTAAAAAGTGACAATATTATGTAAAAGAGAATAATATAAAGGAGTTCACTATTTTTAATGTTTTTTGAAACTTTTTGTATTCAACTGCTATATATAAAAACATCTAAAAAGCAGCTTTCCATTAATTGAAAATTAATTTATATTCTTCACATATTAAATTAAACCTTCTAAAATATTTTTAAGGAATCTATCCTAGAAACAGTAACTAACATTAATTTAAATAATAGAAACACCAACAGATTACTCAGTATAAAAAGCAGTAGATTATATTTAAAATTATTAGTATGTAGATTATAAAAAATCTGCAAATTCTGTACCTTCAACATTTTTAAGTCCATATTTGTTTAGTCATAAATGTTGCTCAAGTAACAACTAGAATTTTATAATATTTGGTTTGAATGTGTAGATATACACACACCTCAGAGAAAGTATAAACATGTATAAATGTCAACCTTCCATATACATAAGTTCTGCATTTGTAGATTCAGCCAATCATATAGAGAAAATATTAGGGGAAATTAATCTATACTGAATATACACTTACATATTGTCATTGATCGTTCTCTAAAAATACAGAATAGCCTTATATGGTGGTGCACAACTGTAATCTGGGTACTTGATAGGCCAAGACAGGTGGATCACAAGTTTGAGGCCATCCTCAGCAATTTAGCAAGACCCTCAACAATTTAGAAATATTATGTTTCAAAATAAAATATAAAAAGTTCTGGGGATATAGCTCAGAGATAGAATACTCCTGGGTTCAATCCCAATACCAAAACAAGATGGCATGTCAACTATTTGCATAGCATTTACATTGTATAAGTTTGATGGTGCAAAGTATACAGGAGAGTGTGCCTAGGTTATGTGCAGATACAACACCAATTTATGTGAGACTCGAGGATCTTTGGATTTGTCGTTTGTAAGGGGAGAGGGCATGTGTCATAAAATAATCAACAATCTCCTTCCAAATACTGAGGGACAAATCTGTGTCTGTGTGTGTGTGTGTGTGTGTGTGTGTGTGTGTGTGTGTGTGTTATGTTATGTTATAACTTCTTGCACGGTGTTTTTGTTTCTTTGATTGTTTTTGTGGTACTTGAGATTGAACACAGGTCTATTCTACCTCTGAGTTAAGAGATTCACTAAGTTGCTGAGGCTAGCCTTGTACCTGTCATCCTTCTGTCTCAGCCTCCCAACTACTGGGGTTACAGGCATGCACCACCAATCCAAACTGTATGGTGTTATGGAAATACCAGAGAACTAAAACAAAAAAGAAACAAACAAACCAAAAAACATTTCAAATGTTTGTGAAGAAGAAGCACTAAAAACCTTTGTTTCTTTTGTTTCCTTTGGGCTAATACGCCAATGTTATATTTTCCATTACTTTTCAGCTTCCCATGACATTTTATCATACATTATTTCATTTTACAATGATATGGCAGCGTTTATAGTTGTAAGGAATTTGAAACATAATTTAAATAGTATGTATATATAGTTGGCATATATATGCATGTATTCATATGTATGTATGTGAATGTACAGGTTCATACACATGTATGTGATATATATACATATATATAATTTATTAGTATTATATATAAAATACTTGAAATAAAATACATAGAATTAAAATAGAGCTCATTGATTACATTTGAGATTTGAGATATAGCTAAGATCAATTTTCAGATTAATATCTCACACATTTTAAAAGACTATGAGTTCCTTGAATATTTTGGTTGATTTTTTGTATTTATTGTTTATAATTTATTATGTCATACACAGGCTTATATGATATTTATTGAATAAATCAATTGAAAACTTTAGGGAAAATTTCCCTGTACTTCTCTTTAACAATATATATATATATATACATATATATATATATATGTGTATATATATATATGACTTTCTGCACCTTTCTTTCATCTTCTCTGTCTTATTCTCTAATGGAAAGTAATATAGTCTTCAAATTATTTTTCTTACACTGTATGCCATGATTCTACTTTTTCTCTAAATCTTTTATAGATTTTAACATTTTGAAGAACCATTTAAAAACTTCCCAGAACTTCATATTACCTGTAGGAAAACATATAAATATCTAATAGGAGGCTAGATGGAAAGAAAATCCTCTTTATAATTTACTGTTTTTGGCCTCTGACATTCCAGAAATGCCTCCCTTGCCACTGTCCTTTAGTCTCTTTCTTTTACTTTTTAGGGAACCTAGGTATCTTAATACATTAAACTTTTGTTTAATATTCACTATATGCTCAAAATTATACAGAGTCATGATGATGCAAATAAAAATTATAATTTCTATGTAATTATACATGTGTTTGAAAAATACTCTCTGATATGTTTTTTCCTTTCAGGCTAGTGATATAATATACATCTTTCAAAAATGTATTTTCCATGGAAGCTATTTCTAAATGTCAAAGACTATTTTTGTCTTTGCATTCTAATAGTAATTTATCCATATTACTAGGACAGATAAAATAATTAGAAGATAGTTACATACATTCCTTTATTCCTACTTTTGGTGTCCATGAAATTAGGTAGTATATTTTATTCATATTTGTACTTGTAGCAAAAACTATTATTGCTTACCTTATTATATATATATTTAAATATATATATACTTTGAAGCAAAATTGTTACTCAAACAATTATTATATATATTATTACATATATATTATATATATAATGTTACTCAAACAATTATATATATATATAAAAGATTTAGAGAAAAAGTAGAATCATAGCATATAGTGTAAGAAAAATAATTTGAAGACTATATTACTTTCCATTAGAGAATAAGACACAGAAGATGAAAAAAAGGTGCAGAAAGTCATATATATATGTATATATATTGTATATAATATAATAATTGTTTGAGTAACAATTTTGCTTCAAAGTAGTGTAAGTATCCACACTATTGATTTTAACTAATGTCTTCTCTGCCTTCGTCCTAAAATGCAATCTTTAAGATTATATAAAATTATATGCATATGTACATACATGCAGTTATATCTGTCACTACAACCAAATTTAGTAAAGGCCAATACTAGTGAGTTTACATTTCAGTTTAGTATTAATCCTACCATTTATATACAGTATTTGCTGTCAAATATATAAATGAGTAGCCCCATAATTATAAATACAACATGAATTATGCAGTTATGCATACAGACAAGGACTTTTGTTAAAAATTTAATTTGATCTTGACTAAAACTAATAAATCCATATACAATCAGATAAAATTAATGAACTATAGGTAAGCCATATTTTGTGATACAAGATCTAAACTGCTGAAAAAGAAATGTAGGAAGATATTTTCTCTGAGATATAACTTTTCAATTGTTTATCTAGTATGAATTTTACAATGTCTTCTGAGAAATAATTTGAAAACATCAGTTAGCAGTCATATGAATATTTCATAATCTTTGAGTGCTCCTATAATTTTAGGAAATTTTGAATATATTACTAATGATAAACTTAGCCAAATGATCAACCTGGAGTAGTCTTTGCAATTATTTGTTGTTGTTCTGTTTCATGTGTCTGTGGTACTGGGGATTGAGCCCAGGTCTTCATGCATGCTGGGCAAATGTCCTACCCAGCTCTAAGATAAATCTCAATCCTTTTAATTTTATATTTGAGGCAGTATCGTGTTAAATTAACTTAGGCTAGTATTATATATTTAATCCTTCTGTCTCAGCATCATAAGTAGCCTTTTCAGTGTATTGATACACAGAATGTGAATATAGTTTGCTGTTCCTAAAGACACAATAAAGATATAAATATATAAATAATATAATTGTAAAGATAATTTTACACAATTTCAATGCTAAAATGGTCTTTTATGGAAAATGCAGCCAACTAAGACCCATGAGTGACAAGAATATATAATGTTTGATATTTACTCCATGCTATATAAAAGGAAAAGCAAAGGTATACTTAAAGGGACCTTAGACTATGGCATAAACAAAGGAAAAAGAAATTATAAAGCAGCTCTATAGTTAGGTCTGTGCTCATTTATTAAATTAAAATAGAAAAGAAAAGTTACATCAAAATTATCCAACAATTAAAATAATTCAGCAATGGCAAATGACTTGTAATTATACCTGAAATTTTTAGTGCTACCTGGAGAAAATTATGAAAGGATCAGAATATATCAAATATTTAATTGACTGCTATGGAGAAAACATGACTAATGGAGAGTTAAAAGAACCACTATTATAGTTTACAGAGAGTATTATTCAACTTACAAAAATTTTACCCTCTAATTTTCAGTAAATGAAAGTATATTTGAGGCTAACATTTACTATATATAATTTCACTTTCTGTTCGACATTAGAATCATATTCTGTGGGAGATGCAATGCACAACATATTTAATTTCAACACAAAATATTATTTTACACATGTTTATTATTTTTTATATAGGAGGCAGAGTTTTAGGCCCAGGAGATAGTAAAACAATGATAAGCAATGTTAGATCTATCAAGAATCTTAGTGTTATTGGGAAAAGACAAGAAATTTTTAAAAACATACATTCATATAATAAAATCATCTCTGATTGTGAATATGCTATGAAGAAAATAGAAGTGCATGATAGTTTGTAATAAAGCATTACTTGAGATGAAATACTTAAAGAAAACTTTTCTATGAAGATGACATTTGAACATGCATTTAAAAAACAGAAGGTTGCCAGCCAATGGAAATACCTTGGAAAGAGCCTTTCAGCAAATGCAAATGTAAATATAAAAGCACTTATCACACTGTGGAAGAAGAATGAAGGTACTGTGTTTTGTTAATTATCAACTTTTCTGGAAATGTACTAATTTTCTAATGTTCAAGGTATCTTTCTTAGTCCATTTTTCATTGTTGTAACTGAATACCACAGACTTGTAATTTGTAAAGAATAAAGGTTTTCTCAGCTCGCAGTTCTGGAGGCTGTGTTGAGTCTGGTTAGGGTCTCCTTGCTGGAATGGCCTCTCTGAAGAAACCCAAGGCACTGTAGGATATCACATGGTAAGAAAGTTGCACATAAGAGACAGAATCAAATTGGCTTTGTAAAAGAATATTACTCATTCTTTTACTCTTGATGAACTTAAGATTCTTTCCTTGACCTCTATGTTAGTCGTTTTGGAGTGTATCATTCCCTGCTGGCTTTCATAATTTGGGTTGGGAAGTCTGAATGATTCTTATTGTTTTGCCCCTTAATATTACTCATTATTTTACCCTTGATGAATTTAAGATTCTCTCCTTGACCTCTATGTTAGTCATTTTGATTATTATGTGGCTTTTAAAAGGGTTTTTTTTTTTTACCTTTTCTTACCAGGGTTCTATCTCCTATATGTGGATGTCCATTTCATTTTTCATATTCATATAGTTATCTGATATTATTTCTCTGAAGAGATTTTCAATATCCTTAGTCTGTGCTTCTAAATCTTTTTCAACACCTATCATCCATAAGTTAGGTCATTTAATATTATCCTTTATTTCTTGAATATTCTGGTTTTATTGTATTGTCTTCTCTATCCCGTCGACCGTGTAGAAAGTTTTGAATAAGCTATTGTCTGAGTGAAACTCTATCTTCATGTGATCTAGTCAGCCAGAGATGGTTTTTATTGAGATCTTTATTTCATTTATTGCTTCCTTAATTTTCCTTAGGACCGTTTTTGGTTGTTACTTAGGACCTCAATTTCTTTATTGATATGATATTTTATATCCTGTACACATTCTTTATTTTTAAGTCCTTTGATCATACTGAAAAAAATGAAAATTCTGAATTATTATTCTGACATTTTTTACAACTCAGTGTTGGCGATCTTCATTGTTGTTGAGTTGTGAGTTTATTTTTTTCTTGTTATTCTTCATTCTCAAGTTTTTATGTTTCTCATGTTTGTATCTCTGTTGTCTTGGCATCCTCTTTCTCTGTGTTGCGTGAAAGTTTCATGTCTATTTGTTGTCCCTTTGTAATAGGAACTATGCTAGGGGTGTATATCTGCCTCAATGAATCTGCCAAATATAATCAGACTTTTGAGATAGTCCCCTAGAACTTCTTTAACAGGATATAGTTCTTAGTGCAGACAAGCAACAGTCTTTGATTAGCTGCAGGACTCTGACTCTCTTGTCCCAAACTCAGCAAGGCCAGTGACTATAATGTTTCATTCAGGAACTGTGCTGGCTGGCTTTGTTTTAGGGCCTCCTAGAAATTACTGCTGCTCTACTAGTTGCGAACACTTGAAACACTGTGGACCACAGGCTTCCAGCCTTTGTGGTTGCTGGGAACAAGTTCAGCAGGGCCAGAGATTAAGATGTTCTGAGCTTGTGGTCTGGCTGCCTGAGCTGTTATGCACTAGGAACCCATTGCAGATCTGTTGGTTGTGATCAGGTGGAGCCCCCTCAGCCTCTGGCATCTGTGATCACCAGGAACACACTGCTGACCAAGAAAATGTGTTCCCAGCCTGAAGAGTGATTGTTTGAGTCAAATTGCTACAGTCACTGCTGCTGCTCTGCCAGCCATGATCACATGAAACTCTGCTGATCCCTGGCTCCCCTGCCTATGGAGACCATGTCCTATGAGGGAGAAAGTATATCATTCTGAGCCTAGGTGTGGGGGAATGAGTTATTTAGACTCAGGAACACTGCTGTTGTTTTGGGCAATTGGGATCGTGTGAGACCTTGCTGGCTTCTGGCCTTGATACCTGTGACACTCAAACACTGCCAGGTGAGAGACACCACTGTTGATGGTCCTGTAGTGATTGCTAGAGATCTCACAGTGACAGGGAAAACTGTTAGTCATAGGTCTTGCCAGAGCATCTCATGGGACTTTCTGCTAATTCAAGTTTCTCCTGTACCCCACTGTAGCCCACTGCTCCTCACCTCCTCTGAAATGATTTGCAAACTCACAGTCCTCTCCTGTTTGGTTCACTATGACACAAGTCCCTCCAGCTATGCAGGCTACCAGTGGGATGATGTGTAGCCTCATGGCCTTGAAGGGCTCCTTTGTAGCTGCACTGGTCCCTGCAGGATGTATCTGCAGTTTCTGGTTGCTGACAAATTAAGTTACAGCCACAGAAGTTCACTGGGCAGTTTGGTTGGGTTTGCAGATTCACAATGTTCTTGGTGAAGCATGTGTAGCCACTTGGGTCCTTCCAGGCAGGCCCTGTCACTTCTCTATCCCATTGGTTCTTTAGAATAATGGGTGTGACAAAATTTAGCTTATTCTTTACTATAGTTCATCTCCAAGAGCTGTCAGAATCTGGCAACTGCCTGTTCCTGTGCTAGCTTGCCAACATAGCTCCCATCTCAGCTCTCAGCTAACCAGATGAGGTGCATGGAGCTATTTTCAGTCTTCTGCTCTCTGTGCTTCCTCCAAATGAACCACATTTTCACTGTCTTTCTTCTGTTGAGTTTGGACTGCTTTTCTTCTCTTGCCAAGAAGAGTTTTCCTGCTGGTTGAGTTCAAAGTCTTGGAGGAACTGAAAGATGTTGTCTTCCTCTCTTCTGCCATCTTTCTTCTCCCATGTTTTATTTTTAAATGTCTTATTTTGAAACATTATGGAGAAAAATGTAGTTATAAATATAATATAAAAAGATTTCATTATGCCCTCAACCTAACAAGGACAGTGATATGATAAGCGTGGCTGATGTTAGATTTCTAGTTTTACTGGTACTCATTTGTGTGTGCATATTTAGCCTTACACAATTTTATCACATGCATACATTTGTGTCCCTATCAGCAAAGCTTATAACCCTTCCATCATCATAAGTATCTTTTATATTCTTTTATAATAGTATTCACTTTCCTCCTTCTCAAACACTGGCAACCATTAATCTCTACTGTATTTCTGTCATTTCAAAAAATGATATATAAAGAGCAATTGGAGCAATACAGTCTATAGCCCTTGGGTATTTTCCCCCATGCAGAAAACTTCACTTAAGTTATTGTATGTATCTATAGTTTATTCCTTTTTATTACTTGGTAGCATTTCATGGTATCCAGTGTTGTTTCATGTTGAAAATGACCTTAACTTACTTACTGTATGTACATAAACAATATTTTATATTTATTTATTTATTTATTTATTTATTTATTTATTTATTTATTTATTTATTTATGTTGGTACTGGGGATTGAACTCAGGGGCATTCTACCCCTGAGCTGTACCCCCAGCCCTATTTTTTATTCTTTATTTTTGAAACAGAATCTCACTAAATTGCAGCAGGCCTCTCTAGGTAGCTGAGGCTGGCCACTAACCCGGATCCTCAGGTCTCAGTCTCCCAAATGCTAGGATTACAAGCATGCACCACCACTCCTGTCTCATAAACAATATTTTAGTTAGATTATTTGAATCATCCCTGGATTTCATTTAATAAACTCATATTATCAGCACTGTATAAAATAAAGTTTTAAAATGCTATGAATTTTAAAATATCTACATAGTAAGGTTTAGTGAAACAATATAGATAAGTATAAAATTCAGTGAACTTTAGAAACATAATTTCAGAAATGCTAGATAAAGTAGCAGATAATTGTTTCCCCAGAAGTTCACACAGTGCTATGGATCTATGATAGTTTATCATTCCATTAAAAATCTTTTCATTTCTATAATTTTATATTAACTTTTGGATACAATCTTATTGTATTCATTTTAATTTTATTAATCATTTATTTGTGCATTGTAGTTGTACATCATATTGAGGTTCATAGTGATAGATTCATATATGCACACATCATTGATTCTTTTTCCTTCCTCGCATCTTCCTTTCCCAATATATATGATAGTGAGATTGATAGTGATATGAACATCATTTTTTAATTACTCAAATTTTATCATTTATTTGTATTTTTAATATCTCTTCTATTTATTTAGGCAATTTAAAATATATTAACTTGTATTTTTAAATATTTTGAGAGTGTGTCACAGTGATCAATTTTTAGTATCTGGGTGCTCATGTTTAAGCACAATGCATATAGTAATAGACATAATTTTACTAATCTATGTTTTGTTGCTTTAAGTTATAGAGCCCTAGCTGAAACTCTAAGAGAGATAGAGAAAAAATATTTTCCTCCCTTACTCAGCCTAGTTGATATGAATTGGGCAAATCACTTAACTCTTCTAACCTTGCTGTCTGATTAGTAGTAGGGACACAAAATATCTCCCTTGACTATTTCCCACAGCTATTGTGGAGGTTAGTTAAAACTGTGGCAACATATGCTCTTGGAAAATAAAGTTCTAATAAAACAGATGTCATCATAATTAGTTGTAAATATTAACATTTTCATAAATATATAAAATTAATTTTGCCTTCCTTTTAAAATGCCCAGTTGTACATTTCTTTAGAATGTCTTTTTCAGTTCTCTTTTACTTTTTTACCCATCTTTTCAAATGAATATATAAGAATTCCCCATTTATTATTTCTGTGATTACAGTCAGACATACAAATACAGATATATTTTCTCTGACATATGAGTTAACTTTTCTCTGGAACTACATAGTTTTATTGTCCCAGAATTCAATGTTTTGTTTTCATTCTTCATAGTTTCCTGAATAACCAGGCTGCCTAGACTTGATAACTATAGTTTTAAGTAGATTAAAGAAATTGGGGCTATAGATTAAAGAAATTGGGAGTATACTGCATGCATGCACTAGATAGAAATTATAGCTTTTAAGATTCAATAAACCTGTGTGCTGCATTCACCTCTATTGTGTTAGGTAAAACCTTTCATTGTGGCCATTAATCAAGGTAGATGATGTATTGTTCCAGTATCTCTACTTTGACATACAAAAGATTCCATACCCAATTAGCTATAAAGGGTTATGTCCAGATCAGGAGGTCTAGGTTTCTGTCCTCTTTTAGTTGCTAACGGATATTCTGACTTTGGGAAAGACTCTATCACTTTGAAACTGTTATCTCAGATAAAACAAGAGAATCAACAAAATATTTCTTATCACTTCTAGCTTTGCTGTTTCATGATGTTATAGAACATTAACAGTTTTGCATTCAAATCCATGCCATGGATTCCCAATGGAAAATAGAGAATGCCACAGTGTATCTCAGAGTGCCAATTAAGTTGTGAATTTGTCAACATTTACAAGGTCACAGAGCTCTCCTCTTCTATATCCTCAAGGGAGGGAGAAGGCTAAGATAAAAACAACACTTGAGAAGTATATTCCTTAGTTTTGAACAAGGAAAGTACAATATAGATTTGAGAAAGGAACAATGAAAGTTCAAGTAAAAAATGTGAAAAGCATCCATCCATTTAATATAACTCTGCCAACTATTACTGGCACACATTTTAAATTCATTGTATACTAGAAAAGGCTATAGAAATCAATGTAGACTCTAAGAAGAATTACAGAAAGAAAGATTTATTGCACTTGAAGACTTACCCAGGTCATTTCTGATGGCATATTAAAATTTTATACAATGTGATTTCTTTACTTCATTTACTAGGATTTCTTTTCCTCAATGTAGGGCTTATGAAAAGTTATCTTGTCCATGAAAGTATTATGAAATCATATTATTTATTATGACACACACAAATAGAAGAGTGTTGCCAATGAAAATGTTTTTTTCTTTTAATGGCTGTGAGCATGTATTTGAGTAGCATGATAATCTAGATAATCTAAAAATATGCTAGTAGTAAGTGAGGATTTTCTTCTAGGTGTTTGCTGTTTATAGAGCTCAAGAATCTTATCCTACATTGATGCTATGTTAGAAATATATTCAAAAGCAAGCCGGGCATGGTGGCACACGCTTATAATCCCAGCATTTGGGAGGCTGAGACCAGAGGATCCCGGTTCTCGGCCAGCCTCAGCTACCTAGTGAGGCACTCTGCAACTTAGTGAGACTCGGTTTCAAAATAAAGAATAAAAAATAGGGCTGGGGGGTATAGCTCGGAGGTAGAATGCCCCTGAGTTCAACCCCCAGTACAGCAAAAAAAAAAAAAAAAAAAAGAAAGAAATATATTCAGAACACTGACTTTCAATCCAATTTCAGTAAAAAATTTTGAGAAAACCTAGACTTCAGATCAAGAAAATGAGGTATGCTTTTCATCCCGCACTGAACTTGAAAGTGCTCTAAAAGTTCAAGACTTTAGTCTTAGAGAAACTAAAAATAATTTGATAAATAAATAAATACTAATATCTGTAACGTCTTGCTAATATTTTATTAATAACTAAGGTAAAAATTTAAATCAGCCACTTTCATTTTCAATACACAGAGAGGGATAACATCATTTTGAAAAATGTGTATTTCAATTTGGAATAAGAACTAAAATAAATAAGCCACAAATTAAGCACCAATATTTTATTTATAAATTTTTATATTTTCATTACTCTAAATCAACTTTTCAAACTGTAATTTCAAATATGAAATTGCATTAGCTTATAATTTTTATTGTGTAAACTCATTATAAGCCAGCATGAAACAAAAAAACTTGCATTTCAAACACAGGAATACTATTAAATTAGATCTTATGATTTCATTATGAGATCAAATTTAATGCAATAATTTTTAGAATTACTAGTTATTAAATATATTGTCTTAGGATTTTCTAACATGTAAATATAACAAAACATCTACTCTGCATATTTTTTTAATGGAGATTTATATATGACTGTAGTATTTGAAACTGAGTTCTACATTTTCCTTTATTAATAAATTGAAATCTTATGGTTTAAGCCCCAATAAATGCAATGAATAATTATTTAATTGCTATTATTTGAAGCTTTGACTAAAATAAAAAGGGACTGTAAACATTCAACAATAATTATTTGCATATCCTCATGACATAAAAGAATAAAGAGATACTTATTTATAAATTTTCATTGTATATGAAACTGAATCAAAGATTCAGAATGTGTTTCCTTTTCTTTGTTTATGTTTCTTTCTTTCTTTTTTGATAAAAAACTTAATATCCAAGAAAATATTTATATTACTACTTGATGTATAATGGTGCTGGGTGTGGTAGCTCATGCATGTAATCTTAGTACTTGGGAGTCTGAGACAGGAGGATCATAGGTTTGAGACCAGCCTCAGCTATTTAGTGATATCCTCTGCAATTTAATGAGACTCTGTTTCAAAATAAAGAATAAAAATAGGGCTAGGCGTATAACTTGGTGGTAGAATGCTCCTGGGTTCAATCCCCAGTACTGCAAATATCAATCAATCAATCAATAAACAGAAATATGTGTAATTGTAGTTAAACCATTATCTATGATATCTCTCTCTAAGAAAGAAAGAAAGAAGGAAGGAAGGAAGGGAAAGAAAGAAAGAAAGATAGAAAGAAAGAAAGAAAGAAAGAGAAAGAAAGAAGAAAGAAAAAAGAAAGAAAGAAAGAAAGAAAGAAAGAAAGAAAGAAAGAAAGAAAGAAAGAAAGAACTAAAATTTGTGTTGTTCCTCCCAGGAATTATCTAATGGACCAGAATAAGCATATTTTTTTACTTTTAATCCTAAAACAATTCCTAATAAGAAAACAAATATTAAAATTAAAATATGAAAAAAACAAGTTTTCTTGGCATTGGTTTTGCACATTAACTAGATATACATTCATAAAGTGGTAGTGCATGTATGACCACAACTAGGAGACATTTTAAAATATTACAATCTAGTATTTAACTTTCTCAGTTGAATGTCTTCCTTCTGCTGTATGTACTTTCCCATAAACTTGAAATATTTTTAATTCTCATTTTCCATTATTCAACGTATGTCTTTACATTCTGATTCAAGGGTAAACTCCCCAACTAAGATTTCCCTAATCCCTAACCTACAAATATTTCTTCTTTCTTTTAAATTTCATAGCATTTCATCTGGCACTGTGCTTTGACACTTCATTTCTCCTTGTCATACATTTGTTTATATCCTCCCCTGCTCATCTATAAACTCTATTAGAATTGTACATTTTTGAGTACACTTTTAATCTTAACTGTTCCCAAATGAATATTTGAGAATATAGTAGGTTCCCAAGTTATGTATTAGTAATTTAATAGATTAATATCTAGTATTTTATATTCATTGTTACCTCAAGGCACAAAGACAGAATGAGGAATGTTTTCATAATCTTTGAGAATATATTATTATTAATAATATTTTACATGTGAGATAAAACTCTAACATTTAAAATATCAAGACATTACTTTTGCCTCAACTTCATAATCATTTCAAGGAAAATTTCTTTGAGGTTAAATGTTGCAGAACCTTATATTCCATCTTTTTTTGGTAACAATAGAGCCAGCTATCACATTATAAGTTTTAACTTTAAATAATTAAGTGACTTATCAAGTACTTACCAGTAGTTGCATTTGTTTTGAATTTTCCTTCTAGATTTAAAACAATGGGACTATGAAGTATACATTTTCCTAAAAATGAAAGTTTCAGCACTGAAATTGTGCATGCAATTTTAAATGGGATTGTTTCTAAAATGAGCTCAGCTGCAGTTTAAATCAACTGCACACTGTTGGGTGTATGATATTACCTATCATTGCTAAGAGTAGAATATGAAATAGTTGAATCATTATTTGGCTCACACAGTGTGAAGCTCAAACAATCCCATAAAAATTATGTGGATACAAATAATAATATTACTTTCACTCAACTTCCTAATTTAAAACTTCAATTTGATATTAGAGCAAAACTAATGTTTGAAAACAAAATAATTTTATATCTTTAAATGTATGTGTGACTTTAGTGTTGGAGAGGTGTTAATCTTAAGCCAAATATATTGCATCTCCAAACCTAAAATAGTCATCATCAGAAAAATGCATTTTTTTCTATCTTTCCAATAACCTGTGGAAATAGTACAAATTTCCTGGGGGTAGTATTATGAATATTTGAGCTTGGCTCTATCAAGTGACAACCTATAAGGAAACATATATTTTTTATCGTGTTGTAAATCTGCACAAAAGAAAAAGAAAGCAGTAGAAGTGAAAATAATAGCATGAATAATAGATATATAATAATAGGCAATAAATGTTATAATTTGTGATCTTTGACAATGTTCTATTCAACATACTTATATACTTTGTTATGATACTTAAATTTTTGCCCATTTATATTAAACTTACTATTGAAATGTGGCTAGGTTGTTGAATATTAAGTCTATATAAACTAAAGCTGATGAAGTAGAACTATAGAGTATATTGTTTTTAAATGTAAAAAGAGAATGCATTATTTCCTATTTTATTTTCAGTACAAGATGTATTCTTTTCTATTTTATTTCCAATGCAAGAATGAAAATGAAACAAATAGCCCATATAGCTACATATATTAAACTAGCCAATCTAATAAGCATATTTATAAAACATATGTACCTGTTTAAAAAAATAATAACTCTTCTTATGAATGATTGTAAAATAAATTGTAAATGTAGTATAACATTTAGCTATAATTATGCTTAAATAACAAAAAAATAAGAAATATTAATGAGATATCTCTAACACTTGTCAAGAGACAATTTGAAGAAGTCAAATAGTTTATTCCACCTTATAAGTAGAGAATGTAATTATACATTTCTATATCAAAGCTACTTTCTATAGATTAGTTTTTAGTTTACCTACATTTGTAGGATTTTAAAAATTCATAAATAATAACATTGCATATTATATTGAAAGTTATGTGCTTTGCCGATTGTAACTACAAAGATATTTTGAATATCTTCTCATTAAATAATTGAGTTATGTTTCCAAAAGCAAGGCAAATAATTTGTGAAATATAAAGATACTTTAAAACATATCCCATATTATTTATTTTATTATGTAAAATGTATTTATTTTATAAATGCAATATACATATGATAAAATCAATAACAGTACATGCAATAATAAGTGCATAATAAATGCAATGCATACAAGGATAAATGCAATACAATAAATATTATATAAATAATATCTGTTTGCTACATTTTTTCTCTACCTGTTATAGTTTCATTCAACTAATTGCAAAATTTAATCAATGACTTCATAATCTATGATTTAAATAAGCCCATCAATAAGGTTCTGTTATTTTTCTCTCTATTGGTTTACCTATATAAATATGTGGTAAGTTTCATGTGGATTTTAGATATCAATATATTAGCCACACCATTGATATCATTGTTCTATTTTCCTTGCTGATTTTTTAATGCTCAATATTCTAAGTTTAAGGATACTGTCTGTTTGCTATAGACAAGTTTCTTTTCAGTAATTAAGCAGTTTAGGACATGCTTTGTGTGATGTATATCATATATTCTAATCTCAAAAATATATAGGGTGGGTGATGATGTGAGATGCAGATGTGATGGTTAATCTGAATTGTTCAAATGAGTGGACCAACAGACACTCATGACTTCTGAGTGTGTTGATGAGAAGATTGGCATGTGGAACAGCAGATTGAGTGGTGATCATTCCCTATATGCTAGGAATCCAGATGGAGCAAAGTGAGGACGAAGAGGGAAGTGATGTGAGGGCAAGATGGATTCATTCTGGGTGGAGGTACATCTGTTCTTCCCTGGGAATATTGGACTTCAGCTGTTTCACTTTCCCAATTGGACTCTAACTATACACTGGGGAGTTTTCAAGTCTTTTTTTCTTTATCCCGGACTGCACCATTGGTCTGTACTGTCTCCAGCTTTTTGAATTCTTCAAGCAGCTGCAGGTTTCTCTGGATACAGGTAACCACTTGGGACTACATTGCTTTGGACAGTAAGCCATTTGATCAATTTTATAAATTCCCTTTTATATCATATATATTTTAAAAATTCTGTTACTCTGTAGAATTTGACTAATAGAGATTAAGAATATTATATAATGTAATCTAAAATAAGCATTACATCATATAAGCTTAAAATACTAAAGCTTCATAATCTTAAGCAAGTTTTATTTTCAATGTGGAATAAAACAGTTCTCTTTCTTGGTGTGGTGTTGCAGGCCTATAATTCCTGTATTTGGGAGATTGAGACAATAGAATTACAGGTTTGAGGCCAGTGCACACTAACTTAGTAAGACTATATTTTAAAATAAAATAAAACAAATAAATAATAAGGTATAGCTTATTGGTAGAAGGACACTTTATTCAATCGCTAGTGTCCCAAATAAATAAATTAATTAACTGAATTAAAAATAAATCAATGTCAAAAATTGAAATAAAATAAAATTACTTTCCATAAGGTATCAATATTATAGATCAATGCTCTTACTATTTACTTTAATCTTGGAAAAGATTCCTGGATTTTTTTCTGTGTAAAATATTACTAGTAATCTAGCTTATAAAAGAACTTACTAGAGTGTCTGAACATACTACAATTTATTATTATTGTCATGTGGTTATATTTTCTTTTACAAAAGTGTTTAAAACATTTTATTTAAATTCACTTTCACTGCACTTATTATAAGTTCAATCAAATATACCTACAAATGATAGCTAACATTATTCTCATATTGAAACATGTGACTAATAGATGTAAAATCTACCAGTAAATATGCATTTATATTAATAAAATAAATGTCTAGAAGCTAGTCATTGGGTGAGCTAGAACATACACAAGCTGTTTCCATAAATGTAGTTGTTCAAGTGGAAAATATTATACTTTTGAATTAAATAATAACAAGGATGGATATTAAGTGACTTTTTCCTAATGAATGGTAATGAAGAGAATGAATCTCTAATGCTGGAAAAAGCATCTGAAGTCTCATTTTGAAATACACCAAAAGGCAAATTTTGTTAAAGATATATGAAATTGTAACATTGGATTCCATCCTATTTTAATTATGTCAATCAGTAAAGTTTCTGGTCAATATCATTATTCTAATAAGATTTAAGTCCTTATTTTTCTTAAATTTAAAACAGATTTTAATTTTTAAATATATTCACATATTTTCTTAAATAAAATATCCTTTGATAGAGACCAATATCCTATTTACCTTTCTATTTTTGTTAATTTGGAAAAATTAGAATACCTCTGATTTATATTATTTTGATTTTTTAAATTATATACTTGCTGTCTGTATATATTCATGGTTCGTTGGGTAATGGTTAGACCTCCCTAGTAATTCTATGTGCATTTTATGAGTTACAACCTAGTTTCTTTAATTCATTACATATTAACATGAAAATGTTAATTTTAATACGTCTAAATTTGACTGGAAGACACTACAATAGCTGGTGAACATTTTAGAACTTCAGTTATTTCAGTTGAGAGATGTTTAAATATCAAAAGAAAAACTATGCAGAAGAAGCAAAATGTGAAACACAGTTTCAAAGGGAAGAATATCTTAACTTTATGTATTCCAGACGATTTCTTGGTCTATAAAATCTTTTAAAAAATTTAGAGTTTTATGTTAGAATTCTACAGAAATTGGACAAATAAATTATATGTTTTTATGAGAGAGGTTTATTAGACTGGCTCACATAGCCAGAGGCCCTGAATGGTCCCTCAATGACTATCTGCAGCAAGGGAACCATAAGGTCCCAGTGCAAGAAGACAGAAACCTCATAGTGAGAAAGGTCAAAAATACAGTCCCTGTTGTTGGCTAAAGGCCTGAGAGCCCTTGGAGGCCACTGTTGCGAACCCATATTTGAAATCTGAGGAACCTTAAGTCTAATGTCCATAGGTTTCAGCAATATGAAAAAACAAAACAAAACAACAGCAGCAACAAAACACTTGAAAAGATGGAACACTAATAAAAGTTACCTTCCCCTTCTGCTGTTTTATTGTATCTGGACCCCCAGCTGATTGAATGGTGCTATGTAAAGTGGGTCTTCCTCTCCTAGTTTCCTGTCCACATTCTAGTCTTCTCTAGAAACACTCTCACAAACACACCCAAAACATGCTTACATAATTTTCTGGGCATACCTTAATCTGGTCAAATTGATAACCAAAAATAACCATCACAATTGTTTTATTCCAAATCCAGGCAAATTAAGGAAGTATAGTAATTTAATAAGCTTGGAAATTTAAACATTATGGAAAGAATATCATAAATTGTATGTTTGTTACCTGACATAGTACCCTGTTGTTATAAATATTATTTCCATACAGCTTTTGTGATAAAATGGATACATTTGAATGTCTCGCTTCTATGAATATTCACTAGAAATAATTAAGGTGTAGGCTTGGATTCTCAAAATGAAATCATGTGTTTAAGAAATTTATATTTGAAGCCACGCATGGTGGTACACGCTTGTAATCCTAGTATTTGAGAGGATAAGGCATGAGAATCCATCAGAGGTTTGCAGCCAGCCTCAGCAATTTAGTGAGACTCTGTTTCAAAATAAAATATAAGGCTCAGCGTGGTGGCGCATGCCTGTAATCCCAGCACTTGGGAGGCTGAGACAGGAGGATCGCGGCCAGCCTCAGCAACTTCCTGGACTCTCAAAATAAAATATAAAATAGGGCTAAATATATAGCTCAGAAGTAGATGCCCATGGGTTCAATCTCCAGCATCACACACCAAAAATAAATAAATAAATAAATCTATGTTTAACATGGTTAAACTTGTTTTCTAACTCTTCAATATTTAAATTCTAAAATTGAATATTGGATTATAATTTTTAATTTCTCAGATGTGCATTTTGTCATTTCTAAGCAATTAAAAAAATTGAGGGGGGGGTAAGTGTTTTTGGTCATGTGTATTTAAATATAATTATTGATTAATTTTCCAGCCGAAGTATTACCCTAAAAATCTTCATTACTTTCTAATAAATATTTTAATATGGGTGCCTGTTATTTTTATTTTTAATTGATGAAATAGTTGTACATATTTATGAAGTAAAGAGTTATATTTCGATACATGAATACAATGTGTAATGATCAAATTAGTGTAATTAGCGTATTCATTATGTTCAATATTCATCATTGTGTTGGGAAAATTAAAAATCTTCTCTTTTAGTTATTTTGAAACATACAACACATTATTGCTAACTATACTCATTACTATATTATAGAACATTGAAACTTAGTCTTTTTATCCAACCATGTTTTTGCATGTATTCATTTACTCTTTATTTTTCTTTCAACCCTACCTTTCCTAGACTCTACTAACCACAATTTTACTCTAATATTCCATGAGATCAACATTTTTAGCTTTCACATAAAAATGAGAACATGTATCTGACTTTATATGTGTGGCTTATTTCAATTATAGTAAGTATCCTATAGGAAGCCGACCCATGTTGTCTCAAATGACAGAATTTCATTATTTCTATGCCTGAAAAATATTGTTCTATCACATTTTCTTTATCCATTTATCAGTCAATAGTCACCTAGGATGATTCCAAATCTTGGCTCTTGTAAATAGTGCTGCAATGGACACGTGAGTGTAGATGCCTCTTTTGCATACTGATTTCCTTTCCTTTGGATATACACCTATTAATGGGGATTCCTGGGTAACATTTTCTGTTTTTTCAAGAACTTCCAAACTGCTTTCCATAATATCCATATTAATGCATATTCCCACAGGGCACAAGTGTTCCCTTTTTCTGCATCCTCACTAGCATTTGTTTGTTTTGTTTTGCCTTTTTGATGAAAGTTACTCTACTGGGGTGAGATAATACCTCACTGTGGTTTCGAGTTGCATTTACCTGATTATTTGTGATGTTGAGCATTTTTTTCCATAAATTTCTGGTAATTTGCATGTCTTCTTTTATGAAATGTCAAGATTATTTCCCATTTTAATAGGATAATGAGGGGGTTCTGTTCATTTGATTTTCTTATATATGCTGTGTATGAGTCTCTTGTAAAAGCAGGTCAATATTTCTTCAGTTCTGTAAATTGTTGCTTTACTCTGTTGATTTTGTGTATGCATGTGTTTGTGCAGAAAAAAATAGCTATTTAATTCTGATTAGTAATTAGTAAATAATCTTATATGTTCTACTGTAATAAAAATTCACTGTTATGTATTCTATAGCAAATTACATTGGATAGCAATATTTATCAGTCTTATCAACAATCAATAATATATAAAATAATAGTAAGCTTAAAATTCCATTGGATGTCCCTTGGGCTTTCATACTAAAGAGTTTTATACTAGAGAGTAATGGTGGTAATAGTCGTGATGGTGTGTGTGAGTATGTGAGTGTGTATGTGTGTGTGTGTACTAATTTCAAAATAATGTTGTGTAGTATTTTAGTAACTATAAGCAGAGAAGAGTGAGGGTACATACATGATTTGTTTAAATGCCACTAAACCATGAATACGGTATTACCAAGTCATCTAAAAAAGGATCAAAATTGCCAGATATAGTGGCACATGTTTGTAATCCCAGTACTTGGGAGGCTGAGCCAGGAGGATCACAGGTTTGAGTGTAGCTGCAACAAGCTGTGAGACACTTATCAACCAAGTAAGACTGCTTCAAAATAAAAATAAAGTAGGGCTAGCGGTGTACCTCAGTGAGAGAATGTCCCTGGGTTAAATCTCAAGTATCATAAAAAATGTTAAAATTAATAAAAGTAAGTAATTTTTAATAGACACATATATTTTAATGGAGGTTGAGTGACAGAAACTTAAAAAAACAAAAACTAGTCCAGAAGTTACTACTAAATTTTGATACTCTAAGAAGATATCAAGACATTACAGAATGAGGCTATTTCATAAATAGTCGCTTTAGTTATTCAAATTTTACTTATTAAAATTACATTTCAGATATTTTATAAGGAACATATTTGTTCTCTTTACATTTATTAGATTTACTTCATCCAGAACATGAAAAATCTGTTGTCCTACTTACCAAGCTAAAGAAAGTCATCTATGATTTGTGGGTCAAAAAGGGGGAGGTTTATTATTATCTCTTGCTCAAGCACTTTCACCTCCCTTGGCACTTGATTCATTAGATACTTGTATGGCCTTGGAAATTACTTTCAAACCTTTCAAAGTTAATTGAGCTCTGAACTAAGGTCCAAAGCATCTGTACTTTTCTCCTCTACTGAAATAAAATATAAATCAGTGAGTCAAATAGCTTCATATTTTTCCAATAAGCTTTGGATTTTGCTATAAAAATGTCACATAATATATTAAAATATAATTATATTTTTCTTGATTGAAAACTTCATTTTTCTTATACCAGTGCACATTTTATACCACCTATTCTTTCCTTTATGTTTTTCATTTATTTTTATTTAATCTCATATCCTGGCCCCAAACAAATTAACTAACTAACATACTAAATCTAATATTACTAGAAAGAGGAAGAAAAGACAATTATGAAAAGCACATAAATACTTTCAGTAGTTCCAACTATATTGCTGGAAAATTGTATTTAATCTTAAATTGTATTACTTTACTATTACTTTATAAAACCTGACATTCATTCACATCTTCTCTTCCAGTCATTATGAAGCCACAAATCCCCTCCCTCCCTCTTTCACACACACACACACACACACACACACACACACACACACACACACAATTTTAGATATGGAGCAAAAAGTGACATATATCCCTGATCAGTAGAAAAAGAAGCAGTCCCTGTCATTAATGGTCCCATTTTCCTTCATGGAATTTTGTTTGTTTGTTTGCTTGGTCTTTCTCACAAGAAAGAAATACATAGAAACAAGAAATCTCTATAAGTAGAAAAGAGATTCTGAGCTCATGGAAGCCGAAGTGGGTAAACTTTTATGGGTAACTTACTGGAAAAAGGAGAACTAAACAAAAATGGAGAGAGTTCTGGAAATCGGAAAATGACTCATCTCTGGTCTTCAGTAGAGTCTAGATTAGTGCAAATGTGATACAAAAATGGACAGGTAAGAAAAATCCTGGGCAGAATTTGAAAAAAAAAAAGATTTGACATATTAATCATTAAGAACACATATTCCATTAAACTGAAACGTTTCTGTGCATCAAAGGAAACTATCAAGAAACTCAACAGAGAGCCCATGGAGTGGGAGAAAAATTTTGCCAGCTACTCTTCTGATAAAGGACTAATATCTAGCATATACAGAGAACTCAAGAAACTCACAGCTAAGAAAACGAATAAACCAATAAAAAAATGGGCAAAGGATCTAAATACACACTTCACAAAAGAAGAATACAAATGTATGAGGAAATGTTCAACATCATTAGCAATCAGGGAGATGCAAATCAAAACTATCTTTAGATTTCACCTAACTCCAGTCAGAATGGCAGTCATCAAGAACACAAACAACAAATGCTGGCAGGGTGTGGAGAAGTGGGAACCCTAATATGTTGTTGGTGGGATTGCAAATTAGTGCAACCACTTTGGAAAACAATATGGAGAATCCTTAGAGGAATGGGAATGAACCTACCATATGATCCAGCAATACTACTTCTGGGTATCTACCGAAAAGAATGGAAACCAAACTATCAGACCAACACATGTGTATCTATGTTTATAGCGGCTCAATTCACAGTAGCCAAACTATGGAAGCAGCCAAGATGTCCATCAATAGATGAATGGATTACAAAACTATGGGATATGTACACAATGGAATTTTACTCAGCCATAAAGAAGAACAAAATTATGTCATTTGCAGGGAAATGGATGGAACTGAAAAACATTATGTTAAGTGAGATTAGTCAGTCACAAAACGTAAAAAAATCGTATGCTCTCTCTAATATGTGGAAGCTAGGGACAAAATAGGACATAAGAGGGACTCCAGATGAAGAAGAAAAATCCTTAGGTGAGCAAAGAATTCGGCTTAATGGAAGGTGATGGGGGGAGTGGGGACACCCTGATGAGTGTGATGTACTTTCATGAACACATCAGAATCAATCACTAAACTGAACTTGAGAAAGAGGGAGGAGGAGGGAGTGAGGTGGGAATTAGGGAAGGGTTAAATGAGAAATGTGTGCACGTACGCCTTTACCTTTACCAGCTTTTACCTAACAAAGATGTATGATTACAATGCACCAATTAAAATAAATTAATTAATTAAAAAAAGAACACATACACCTGGAAGTAGCTAATGATCTCAGGACAGAAAAAAGAGGGAAGATATATTAGTTGCTTAGAAGATTTACAAATTAGAAATTCCAAAAAACTCTAAAATAAAACTAAATAAATGTTTTTTTATTGATGCTTAGTAATCATACATCTTAATGAGGTATAGGATGTAGAGTCATACATGCACACATCATTCATTTAGCCCTTTCCCAATTCACTTCCCTCCCCCTTCCATCCTTCTCATGTTCAGCTTAGTGATTGACTTTTATAGGTGTGAATATACATCATGTGCATTAGGGTGTTTCCCTCTTGCCTTCTCCCATCTCCCTCAGGTCATCTTTACTCATCTGAAGGTTTCTCCTTCTTCTTTGTCTAGAGTTCTTCCTATGTCCCATTTTCTCCCTAGCTTCCACTATGGAACCAGGGAAGAAGTCCATCAATACATGAAGAGATTAAATAAATCTTTATTGCTACTACTTTCCAGTATACTTGACATTTTTAAATAAATGAACACAACTTTTGAGAAAGACACAAATACTGACGTTCAGTCAAGAATAACAAGAACAATCCCATATCTATTGAGACATTTCATTTTTGTTAGAACATTTTCCCATATGGAGAATGCAGGCCCAGATGACTTTCCTGTTAAATTCTACCAAACATGTAGGGATAAATGAATATCAATTTTACATGAACATTTCTGAAAGATGAAATAGAAGGAAGAATTTCCTTATTCGTGATATAAGATGAACTTTACCCTGACACCAGAGCCAGACATGAGATTATAAAGAAAACTATAAGCAAATATCTTTCATAAAAAATCACAAAAAACTTAAAATATTTCTTGGTAAATCTAATAATACTGTTAAAAAACATAATATAACTAGATCAAATATATCTTATCCCATAAATGCAACCTGTTGCAATATTTGAAAATTAACCAATGTGTTTAACCATACTATCAATATAAGAAAAAATATATGATCATCCTGATAGACACTGAAGAACCATATGATACAAATTAATGTGTTTTCATAAAAAAAAGGTTAGGGAAACTAAGAATTGAAGTGAACCTCATATCAAGCCTTAAAATAGAACAACTATGAAAACTGTACAACTAGTATTATGCTTTATTTATAAAAAGAGAATATGTTCCACTGAACATAAGCAGGGATTACTTCATCACTTCTATTCATCCTGTCACTGAAAGTTATAGACAGTTCAACTCGGGCAAGAAAAAGAAAGAAAGGGCATATATAATTAGTATAGAAAGAAAAATAATCTCTTTCTCTGTAAGAAATGATATAAATATATCCTGTTAAGGTAGAATTAAAATGGTATATCATTGCAAACACATATTTGATATTCATAATATAAATTTAAGGACATATTTTAGTATTTGTATAAATTACAACTAATATAACTATGGTTGTGAACTACAACCTATGCTTAATATTTCCTAGAAAATATATTAATTTGTAGATGACAATAGATAAAATTTAGATAGTAACTTAAAATTCTACTACAGTTTTTATTAATTATTTATGACAAAAATTTTTGAGATAAAAACTTCCAATATTTCTACAAACTAAAAGTAATTTTTAAAAGGACCAAACACAAAATCTAAAAGCTGTTATAGAAATTTGTGCTTTTGTTTTCTGTTATGTTACATCAAAATTACATATTCTAAATACATACACATAATACTAATGCTGCAACCAAACTATTTTTGCATATTCATTTGTATAAGAGATAAAATATGTTTTTACATAATTATAATAATTTACTATCCATGAAATTCTTAACATTTTTGTTCACTCTACTTCAAGTTGTATTGAAATTTTATTATTTAAGTAGTGAAAAACCACTGATGTTAAATATTGTCAGGTTTGGGGCATTATTATTGGTCTTCAGTTGTTTAAATATGCCTCCTCATATGGAATTCAGAAAATAACATTGGTCAATTAATAATGTGTGTTCTGCATTGCCATTGGAATATCAGCATTAGTTTTAGGGTTTCTAATTCTCTTCCATTTGTCAATCTGCTTATTAAACTTTAACAATATTTATAATAATAGGTTTAATAAGTATTAATAATCTTAAATGGAAATCCACTACTTGTCATCAATAACCTGCCGCTTTTCAAATATGTATTTTTCTAGAATTAGATAATTGACAAAACCATTTTAGTGTTAAAAGCCATTAAGAAGAATATTAAAAATTGATAATTTATAATACTAGAGTGCTATAACCACAAAATAATAGATATTACAAACTTTGCAGTTATTTTTATAGCAATATTTAAAATCCTCAAGTATTTCTTATTTTTTATCCACATCTTCCCAACTGCACTATAGGCTTATTCTTAGGATTTTCTATGCATTGCATTGTGTTGTGAATGAAATATATTTTTATGAATTTTAATTCATAGTAATATACTTAACTTTGTCAGAAAGTAAGATAGTATCATTCTAAATATCTCTCAATATATCGAATGTTATTTTGAGATTTTTATTTCTAGATTTACATCATCTGCAAAAAATAGAAATTCTCATTCTTTTGCAAGTAGTGGCCTAAATGGAAAAAAATAGTTAATATATCTTATGTTAACGGGCCCAAAATATTCTTACATAGGAAACTTCAAATATTTGTGTCATGATTTAATCTTGGAATATATTGAGAATGTGAAGATTAATCACAGTAATACTTTAAGATCTTTAAAATAGTTGAGATTATGAATTTAATGATGGAATAATTAATAGTGAGTCTTAGATGCCAAGAAATTATGAGATACTATGTAACAAGGTGAAAGAGTTATGGGTTAGATCTTACTAATTATTATTTTGGTCAGTATATGGCTGAAGAGAACACAGTTCAGAATTTCTGAAAGAAGAAAATTAAATATATGCAGATAGTCCATGATGGAGGAATTAATATAGAAGGAGGAAGAAAAAGCACAGATTAAATAAATGACTCAAAGTGGAGATTTGGAGTTTGGAAGAAATTGGAACCAGAATCTTATAATGATCCACAGTATAACCTGAGAAAGATAATTAAAATTGCATTAAATAGGAACACCAGTACAACTCCTTCAACCCTTAACACTGACACTGTTACTACTTGTTTTCTTTTCTTTTCTTCTTTGAAGCATAGACAATAAATTAGAACTAAGAAGAAATTTAATTTGATCATTTAGGTGAAGGTAACAAAGGTTAAGATCTTCGTATTTAATTATCTCATTTTAATATATAGTGGAAGCTAAATCTTCTATTAAGAAATGATAATAATTGCGTATGATTCTTTCAATGGTATGGTTGGTAGACTGCATGATTTTGTCCATTTAGGGAGAATATAGATAACTGGAAGAAACAAAGACTTGACTTGACATGGGATGCAGCACCTATAGTGTAGGTATTTCAATATGCAAGTGGAAAAGTGGAATGAAGGAAATATAAAATACATTGGTTTAAAACCACTGAATGAAGAGGCCAAAGAACTGAGAATAATAATGTTAAAGAACCATTAAATCTAATGTTCCTTTCTCCAAATAAAATGTTGTGCAATTTTCTGAAATACTGTTTCTTTGATGAGATACAAATTTAACACTTACACGTCCCCCCTCCAAAAAAATAGTGTGTTTATTTCAGTGTGGAAAGGGGAACAGAATGTGGCACTGGCTAATTTATTTCAGGCAGGACAGGCGCAGCAGCCTCTCTGTGAAGGAATTGAATGACTCACTCAGGGCTGGTTCTGGCTGGCTGCCCCTGCTCTTGATTGCCATGCTCTCAGCCACTTGATAGCAAGATCCTTTCTTTACAGATTTGGCCATTCCCATTATCCTCTTTTAGGAGATTCTCTCAAAGACATGACCATAACATTTTTCAAACTCTCTAGGGTCATTAGCACACTATCTCTCTTTCACCCTTCTCTTATCATTTCCCAGGCTTCAGAAATTCAATTCACTTTTCTGCAAGTTGTTAAAACTCTGAGAAAGAGACTTTCAGTACTTACCAACTAGGAATGTTTATACAGCATAACAGAATCTATCCATTATTTTCTAAATTTCCTTACACAATGGAGGCATTCAACAGAATATTCATGATTCACACATGAGGAATAAAGACTTATTATGTAACTCTTCTGGGGAGACATTTAGTCCATGACTAATTGCAGCTGCATAGTACCTGTTAAAGCATACAGCCTTCTAAGAATCAAATTTTATTCTTTAATAAATGTTCTCAAATAAAGTTTAGATTAACTTATTTTTATATAGATTTTAGTTACATAATGAGTGAAATAGTTATAATGGCTTGATTTTAATTGAAGTTCTTGAAATGATTTTAATAACTTAAGAGTTTAGTTCAACACAAATGGAAAATATATAAAAAACAGTAAATTCTGTTCCTTCTCCTGTGATCCTGAATACCTACTCTTGTTCCAACTGTAATTTTCATAAAGAACATTTCAAGACAGATAAATCTACATAATAGTTAATAACAGTTTTTCATTCCTTATCTAAAATAAGGGCTATGATTGTACAAAACTTTTTCTAATGGAAAGAGAGTTGAATCTGTTGTAGTATTGTCATTTTCAGTGATCAATTTCAGATCTTAATAATGTATTATTTATGTAAAAATAAACCCATTACTATCATATTAAAATAACATATTACAAGATTAACATATTAAAGATTTTAAGGGTTTATGCAATGTTCTGATCAATAGCAATTTACAGTTTTTTATACAATTAGAGAATAACTAAAGACCAACAAACACACTATATATTAAATCTGGCAATAATTGACCTTGAGATTAGCAATGGTGAGATTCATCCCCACTTTTAGGCCAAAAGAAACAAAAAAAATTATCAATTTCTAGTATGTGAAGAAGGTTTAAATAGTTAGAGGGTGCTATGAGACACACCTTCCTTTAAAGAGGGAGACAGCCCACCTGGAACAAATCATTAATCAGAGAGCTGAGAAAAATCAACATTCAGATCTTACATTCTTCTTCTGATCTTTTACAGAATAAGACTGATTAAATCCAAAAGTAAGCCATATGACGAGTTCATTGATAGATATCATAGTGATTAGTTTACCTAGTCTTGAAAAGACAAATTATTATAAATCATTTGTAAATATACATTGTGTCTAAAATACTAAAAAATATACCTTAGCTTTTCCCAAAGTTTAACTCAGCAGTAGACTTGCTTCTTCAGGACTCTAGGCTCCTTACTTCCATTTTTTTTTTAGAACATTTGCTTTACAAAATTATAAAGTCCTCTCTGCCTCTTTGAAATATGTATATGTTAGCATTCTTACAGCCATAGTCTAAATATGTTACCACATAATTTAGAGGAAATATTTATTTTCTTATGATCAGGCTCAGTCCATGTGAGGCTAGGGAACATGGATCTCAGGGCATGGAGGCAGGAGGCAAAAGGAGAGTACATGGGCTGTGCTATTTACATCAGAGGCAGTAAGCCAGAGAGAGAGAAAGATCAAGCAGGAGAGGAGGAAATCTTTTTATAATCCCCCAGGTCACACATATACCCCTACAACCACACCCTACTGGTTTACCAGGTATCACAATGGATTACAATAGATTTATCCACTTCTGGGATTATAGCCCTCTTGATTCAGTTACATCAACTCCAAACTGTAAGTGAGCTCACTATGGGACATTTTATAACTAATTATAACAATATATAAATGATTTCAAGAATTTCTTGTCATCTTTAGAACCACAAATATTTTTCTTAAGGTCTGGGAGCCAATCCTTTAACATGTAATCATCAAGAAATTTGCATATTCATATAAAGCAAAACATACTGTTATATATTTAAGTATATATATAATAAAATAGAAAATAAATATTATGCTTTGGGAAAGTACTGGGGGATTAAATCCAGGGGCATTCTAACCTGTAAGGTATATCTTCAGCCTTTTTAAAAAATTTAATATATATTTTTTTAATTTTTGAAAGAGGGTGTCACTCAGCCTCCCAAGTACTTGACTATAGGTGTGAGCCACAAGGCCCAAGCCCAGCATTATATAAATCATTCTTTAAAAAGCAAAGTTCTCATATATATTCCAGTTTCTGTGAATGGAGAGATGGCAAATTTTAGCTTGTGGTTTGCTCCAAGTTACAGAAATTACCTCCTATAGTTTATAAAAAAGTTGACTTTTAATTTGTGTAATGTAAACTAGCAAACACTCCTAGATATTTGAAAACTCTCCAGCCCTTTGTTTCTTCTTAACTGAGCCCAAATTGAATTCTGGTCTCTTTCCCCTATTTTTATAGTCTTGAATACAATCCGACTTCTTTGTTTAAATTTGCATAGTACAATTTTAGTTTGATAACCTTAATGATTCATAAAAGCAAACACACAAAAAAAATCAGTTAATCCAGAACATTGCCAGAATTTATGCAGTTTTGTTGTCCTGATATTTATATATTTCAAATAGGATATTTACAAGTACTTCAGAAACATTTCTATAATCTTACTTTGAAGTTCCTCAAAGAAGAGTCTGAAAACTTAATGTTATTTGGGGAAGGGGGTATTTGTTTTATGACACTGGAAATTGAACACAAAGCACTCTGCCATAACTGGGCTGTATCCCTATCCCTTTTTATTTCATTTTGAAAGAGGTTCTTGCTAAATTGCTCCTGCAAGAAGTGAGAATTTTCATTTTTCTTGCCTCAGCCTCCAAAGTATTTGGAATTACAAGTCTGTACCATGATTTTGAGTGAACCTGAGAGTATCTAGTACATTGGCTCTATTGCAGGAACACTTTCCCCTTAAAACTGAGAGAAGCAGAATAGATCAAGGATTGGGAAATAATGATATGAATTCCACTAAAAAGCCTTTTGAGCCCCACTCAGTACGAGGTTCTTATTGACTGAGGTTGCAATTTCAAATCAAATGCTTCTATGGATGCAGCATGAATTTCAGGACAAAGTACTACTGTAAATTATTAATAATAAATAATCAAAAAAGCTAAAGAAATAGCTACATCTACCCAGCAAAAGGAATGTGGGTAGAGGACAAATAATGTCTATTGCAAGTAATATTTAAAGTGAGTATATTTGTAGTCTCCTAAACTGGCATCATAACAGATTTTATTACTTTTCAAAAATCATTTTTCTTAGGATAAAATGTACTGAAGTAAAGAGCTAGAGATATTTGAGCTAACATTATATCACTAATCATATATTTTCTTTATATAAGACGGCCAATACAGTGGCAATCAAAATAGCAAGTTTTTAAATATTTTCATCTAGTAATCAGCAAAATGTAATAGGAAACATTTTTTCTGTATCACCTATTGTTATCATTACTATTACCAAATTTTATTATAAAATATTTTTGAAACTATATGGAATGTAATTCATTCAAGTATACCTCTATATGCTATTTCTTAATAACTTGAACAATTGTAATATAAAATGAATAGTCAAGGTTTTTTTTCTTTACAATACAACTATAGAAGAAAAGAAATATAAAGGAAATTCTACAAACTCTGCCTTTTCTTCTAATGCATTCTTTTGCTTCTATGCTATATACAAGCTTCATCAGGTGGCTTACCCTAAGTTCAGTAACAGATATTTACTATGGGTTCTCAAATGACGTTATTAGTAAAAAAATCAAACTAGGAGAAAGATTCAGTTTCTTACATAAAAAGAGAAAACTGGTGCAATACTGTAATTCTAGTATTTGAGAGGATCAGATAGGAAGATCTTAGGTTCAAGGTCAGTCTGAGGTATTTTAACTATAACATGTTTCAAAATAAAAATTTAAAAAAATATATTGGGGGTGTAACTCAGTGGTTGAATTTCCCTGGGTTCAATTCCTAGTAACACACACACACAAACACACACACACACACACACATAGGTAAAACTGTTTTAAAAATATAGTAAACCTGACAGACTTAAAGGTTTTCTTTTTCTTACTTATCTGTTGTATAACTCTTTAAAAATAAATGAAATATTTGTTATCATATAATATTCACAAAGTATAATAATAATTTACATTAACAAAAGAAATTGAAAACATTTATTACTATTGAGTAATATTTAAAATATGACACATTAACATTGTTTTAAAGCACATAGAATATTTAGTTGACAAATTTGTCATATAATTTTCATATTAAAATTATAAAAGAAAAATGTAGTATGTCATATTCATTAATTTGTTATTTCCTGAAACTGCCAAAATATAAGTACTTTAAAATATATAAATCAATTGCATATATTATAAAATATTAAAATAAAAATTATATCCTTATTTCTTTAAGATATAGTTGCTTGGGTTTTGCAACTTATTGAATTATCCATCCAAAGTTAAAAGGTTCTCTTTCGTTCTTCATATTCTATTGGATGTTGAAATACTCCTTCCTTGATAGAAAAATACATTGGAAAATTTGACAATTTCTATTCATTCTCAAAATAAATCATCATTACATATCAATTAGTACTTCTCTATTTGTAATCTATTTTCTTAGAGTTTGGAGAATTATTTTAACCTACAGATATCTATAGATGCTATTGTCACTTTTGTTATTGTATGTCCTCTGCTTATTTCACTTAGAACTTGCATTATAATCAAATAAAGTCTCTCAGATACTTTTTCTTTTTAAAAAAATTTTCTTTCCTCTCCTATTATAATTGTCCTGTCTTTTCTGGATTTGTGCTTATCTCTTCATGCATGTCTGCTTTTTTTTTCCCTTAGATATTCCAGGATAGTAATTTGGTACACAAATATAATATTTTACCTTCTCATAGTGATGCTATAGTTAATGATTCAAAATTATTTTTCCTAGAAAATATTTTCCTGCAATTAAATCAAGTTTTTATATGTTTTAACCTAATCTTCATTTTACAGCTTTTTTTTATTTCACCAGAACATTACTTTTCTAGATGCTGTTCTTGGCCTTTTTCAATATCATTGCTTTGTTTCTAGCCCTTTTTATTTTCATGATCATACTATCTCTTTATGATCATTTCCATCAAGTTAATCCACAAGTGATGTTGAAACTTGTGATACAATCCAGGGATCTCAAAGGCTGAAACTCTAGATGTTAGGGAGTTCCTGTCTTTATTTCTTGATATTTTGTTGCTAACTTTCTACTCTTACTCATCTCAGAAGAGATCCATTTCTTTACAATGTCTTGGCAGAGATTTATAATTTCTAAACATCTTTTGAACTCTGAACATGAATAAAGTATGTATTGTGGATATTATGAAGTAAGACATCTCTAATAAGTTCACATGCACACACACACTCCAGACACATACATGCATGCATGATGCATGCTCAATATACAATATATATATACCTCTACCTATACCTATGTCTATTTACATATATATAATTATATATATATAATTCTCAATTATATATAATTTTCAATTATCATATAGTACACAAGTACACAAGTGACTGCTTTTGAAGATTCTCTGGTATGAACATGCAAATAACAGACAATGAATTTTTCCTAGAAAATATGTTCCTGAAATTAAATCAAGTTTTGATATGTTTTAATCTAATCTTCATTTTACAACTTTTTTATTTCACTGGAACATTACTTTTCTAGATGCTGTTCTTGGCCTCTTTCTGTCTTACTGCTTATGAATGCCCAAGTTAAGGTGATGTACTTTGTTTCCAAACACATTACATCAATCAGAATTTGAGTGGATGGTATAATCAAATTGCAATAAATGCTATAAAATGTAGTCTAGCTATGAGTTTGGAAGGAAGGAGAAATGGGTGTAATGGATGAAAAGCTCAATCTGCAACAGACATTTTATACAAATGATTATGTATAGATAATATTTCTATTTACAAAAAAAATCAACAAGCAGATTCTTTACCCAAACTCTAAAAATTGACTTTGTCCTTTCAGCTACAACATAAAATTATACTGAAAGAAGCTAGCAGGACAATTTCTGGATATATACTCACAACTGCCTTAACTATTGTATTTGAATAAATAGTATTTGATAGTTGTCTTCTTTCTAAACCTGTTTCAATCACTCTTTGTTTTGTATTTATATAGGTAAATATTATGTAATTCTATAATAAGAGCACACATGAAATCATCAATTTTTGTTTCAAAGCCTTTTTCAAATTTTTACTGTGTTCTTATTGAATCATTTTTTAATTTTTATGTACAGAACATTATATTGATATTTAAATTCTGTCTGCTATTAATATTGTAACACTATTTTTAGTATTTATTTGCACTAGACTATTTTTATTTTTCAAGTGTGTATGTGTTTGTGTGTGCGTGCGTGTGTGTGTGTGTGTGTGAGAGAGAGAGAGAGAGAGAGAGAGAGAGAGAGAGAAGAGAGAGATACTTTTTTGAAGATTTCATATACATTTTATATTCTTCAAGTTACTGAAATGAACAATGAGAAATATGAACAGATTTGAGAATATCAATTGCTTGAAGTCTATGGCTTAATTTTCATCAAAAGTCAACACTGATGTCTACCTTTTACAGCTTCTCCTAGCAACATTGAACAATTTTCACATTTACTAAGTGATTCTCACTTGGTCCAAAATGTCATCACTAATCTTTTTTGAGAAGTAGAAACAAGTGTCATGTTTCTTCTCACCTAGTCATATATTTTATAAATTTCTGCCACATCATAGGTTTTCATATTGAATATCTGTTTCTATGAGAACTTCAGCCAGGAGTTAAAATGGAAACACATTTTAGGTGTGTATGCATGGCATATAATAATACGTGGTGACTTGGAAGGGGACAAGACATATCCATTTCAACAGAATGTCATGATCATATCATTAAATTGTTCCTTGTGACTTTTTATTTTTATTGGTACAAGTAGTTAGACATCACAATGAGAGTCAAAGTGATACACTTATATATGCATACAACATTTCTTAGTACATTTCCTCTGTACCTCATCTTTACCATATTTTCTTTCCAGTGTATGGCAGTGTGATTGGTAGTAATACATTCATACACAAATACAACATTTAATGATGTTTTCTTCCTCGTATTATTTTCCCCTCTTTCTGCTTCCTCTAATGTCCTTCTACCATTCTACTGTTCCCTCTCCTCATTTTCATAAAGTCTTCATCCCTTTCTTCATTCTAGTTTTCACATAGGATAGAAATGTGTGGCTCCTGGTTTTCTGAGTCTGGGTGTTCTCATTTAGCGTAATATTACCTAGTTCCAGCCATTTTCTTCCAAATGATACAATTTTGTTCTTTTTTATGGCTCACTAAAACTTCATTGAGTGCATATGCCACACTTTCTTCTAAGTTTTGACCACCACATATTGGCACCTTGACTATGGAAAATTATTATTCATTTGAAGGTTCAATTTTCTAATCTATGCAATGAGAACATTCATGTTACCTATATTTGCAGATAAATACACAATGTATACATATTGTTATTTCAATATTTTTGGTTTTAAATTTGTAGATCAGTTTTGGGAGGATGGCCATTACAGTCAACTGATTTTTGACAAAGAAGCAAAAAGTATACACTGGAAAAAAGATAGCCTCTTTAACAAATGGTCTTGGCAAAACTGGTTAACCATATGCAGGAAAATGGAAATAAACCCCAATTTCTTACCCTGCAAAAGAGTTAACTCAAGGTGGATCAAGGACCTGGAAGTCAGACCAGAGACCTTGCAGATACTTGAAGAGGGCATAGGACCAACACCTGAATACATAGGCACAGGTAAAAACTTTCTCAACAAGACCCCAAAAGCACAAGCAGCTCAAAGGAAGATCAATACATGGGATTGCATTAAACTGAAGAGCTTTTGTGCAGCAAAGGAAACTATCAAGAACCTAAACAGAGAGTCTGTAGAATGGCAGAAGATTTTTGCCAGTTACTCTTCAGATAGAGGTCTAATATCTAGGATATACAAAGAACTCAAGAAAATCGCAACTAAGAAAGCAAATAACCCAATCAAAAAATGGGCAAAGGATCTAAATAGACACTTCACAAAAAAGAAACACAAATGGCCAATAAATGTATCAGGAAATGTTCCACATCATTGGCAATCAGGGAGATGCAAATCAAAACTATCCTGAGATTTCACCTAACTCCAGTCAAAATGGCAATCATAAAAAACACGAACAACAACACCTGCTGGCGAGGGTGTGGAGAAGTGGGAACCCTAATACATTGTTGGTGGGAGTGCAAACTTGTGCAACCACTGTGGAAAACAGTATGGAGGATCCTCAGACGAATGGGAGTGAACCTACCATATGATCCAGCAATACCACTACTGGGTATATACTCAAAAGAATAGAAACCAAACTATCAGACCGATGCATGTGTATCTATGTTTATAGAGGCTCAATTCACAATAGCCAAACTATGGAAGCAGCAAAGATGTCCATCCACAGATGAATGGATTACAAAACTATGGGGTATGTACACAATGGAATTTTACTCAGCCATAAAGAAGAGCAAAATAATGTTCTTTGCAGGGAAATGGATGCAACTGGAAAACATTATGTTAAGTGAGATTAGCCAGTCACAAAGAGTTAAGAAGCATATGTTCTCCCTAATATGCGGATGTTAGGGAGAAGATGGGACATAAGAGGGTCCCCAGATGAAAAAATAGAGACCCTCGATAAACAAAGAAATTGATTTTACTGAAGGGAATGGACGGGGGGGGTGGGGTGGGAGAGCATACTAAGGCACATGATGTACTTACACAATTATTTCATGATCACTCACTGAACTGAACTTGAGAGGGAGGGAGGGCAGGGGAGCGGGGTGGGAATTGGGGAAAGGGTCAGATGAGAAATGTGTGCACAATTGTCTTTATCAATTTATACCTAACAAATGTGTGTATATATATATATATATATATATATATATATATATATATATATATATATATATATACAAGGCATGAATTATTACAATAAAAAATATTTAAAAAATATTTTTGGTTTTAGATTTCTATTTCAATGTATGCAATTTTAAAACATTATACATTGTAGAGGAAAAATAGTGAAAACTACAAAAATGTTATTTTCTATGTAATTTTATTTCACTACTTTGACTACATAAACACAGTCAACTTAGATACAGTAAATTGAAGATTCAGAAGGGCAGGTGTCACATCTTTTCTCTTGTATATGGAATCAAGAAAAGTAGGAGGGGGACTATCATTAAAAGCGAAGGAAACTGGAGACAGAGAATGTTATAAGCACATGCAGAAACTTTACAATGGAACCCATGGATTTGTACAATTAATATGCACAATAATTTTAATTTTAAAATATGTTGATATAGTAATTTAAATTCCATTTAATAAAAATTAATTTAAAATGATACTAATGCTTAAAATTTTTGTATTTAATTTTTAGTTAAACATTGCAATTCAATATGTCTTTCCTATCTATCCCCCCAACCTAGTCCTGTATTCTACATTCTGTCCTCTTCCTCCTTAACCACATTTACACACTTCAATATAAATTCTATTCCCACTACGCTAATTGTTTTGTTAAAGTCACCACTAACCTCAAAAGTGCCTAACGCAGTGATCAATTTTTATTGTCTCCTTCTGTTTAGAAAGTTTTTTCACACTTGACCCATTGATTTGCTCTAACAACTGTCTATACCTTAATGGTTCAATACAGCTATTTTTCTCCTTTAATTTACCATTAACCAGCAGGATAATCTATGCCTTAAATATTAGTCTTATCACAGACGGTATTCTAGACCACCTATCTATGTGATTTTATTGACATAATTTTTTCTCAATTATATGGTAAACATCAAAAAATTCTATCCCTCTGGGGCTGGCCAAACACAAAAGAATAACACTTGCTGTCCTATGGTTATTTAAAACTGACAAGTCTAAATGGGAAGTCCCTACTACCCCTTCAGGCTGCCTCTTTATTTCATCTCCTTAATCTCAGTCATATTTCTAGTCTCCCAAGACCAAAATCTTATCTGTTCTCTCATTCTTCATGTTTAGCCTATCACATAACCATGTCATTGATTTCTCATTAACAATCTTTAATTCTGTGGCTTACTATTTTTTCCTTATATATGCTACTCTAATACAAAGCCTTGGAATATCTAGTTTGGGTCATCATCTTCTAATCCTTTTTTTTTTTCCACTTTCATTGGGCATTTTTCTAAAATGCTTTGTGATCATATCATTCTACATTTGAAATTACTGTATCTTAATTATCCATATTTCCTCCTTATATTTAATTCATATTAAACACATAAGAACTACAGCTACTCTTCTTTCCTCCTTACTTATCCTCCATGTTCCATGTATCCAGTTAGTGGTACCACTTTCTGCAGTTGCTCTAAACCTGATTGAAATGTAGGATTTACGTTGCCTATAAAAAAAAAACAATGCAAATAATTATATGCATATTTTGTTGGTAAATCTATATTCCAAACTCCATTACTCTAGTGCAGACCACTATCTTTTTTTCTCTGTATAACCACAATAATGTTCAACTTTACTTCTCATTAATAGTATCTGTCTCTTCTGCAGGAAAGTGCTTTCTTCAGTGCCTACATATCATGGGAACACTTACTCATTTACTACATTTGATAGCTCTCTACCTTAGAATTAAGCCTTAACACTTTATTAAAATGTGCATGGAGCCATGTATGGTGGTGCACACTTGTAATCCCAGTACTTGGGATGCTGAGACCAGAGGATCTGGGTTTGCAGTCAGCTTCAGCTACATAGTGAGGCCCCCCACAACGTAGTGAGACCTGGTTCCAAGATAAAGAATAAAGAAAATAGGGCTGGGGGTGTAGCCCAGGATAGAATGCCTCTGGGCTCAATCCCCAGACCTCAAAAAAAAAAAAATAAGTACATGGTTTTCAAAAATCAGAGAGTTTCTAGAGCAAGAGAATCGAGCAAATGCAAGAAAACTTTCTAAAAAGATGAAGAGAATAAAAATCAGTTCTTTTATGTTTCAGATTCATTTGGTCATTTTGACTCTTCTCTTTCACTAATATTTATTTATTTGTTTGTTTATTTATCATTTTTTACAGTCATACTAAAAACCTTATGAGAACAAAGATGGCGTCTGAGTGAAATACCTCTACCCAGACGCTGTTCTTTCAAATCAAATTTGCCCCAAAACCAGCTTCTTTACAGAAAAAAAAAAAGCAACAAAAAGGGGCGAAAGCTGAACCACAACGGAAGAAAACTCAGATAGCCGGTCAGGGGAACAAAGGAGTCCTCCAAACACCTCGGAGGGAGTGCAGG